>JACCID010000446.1:0-64263 GCA_018906775.1 Sycophila sp. Sp_5
GTAATTTTAATATTTCCTTTATCATTTATAATTTCCTTAATAATATAAGGACCTTCATATTGATTGGCTAATTTATAAGGTTTTCCGCCTCGTAGTAACCATACTGAATCGCCTACCTTAAAATCTTTATGATTTGTATATCGATCGTAGTAAAATTTTGATCTCCATTTTGCATCTATTAAATTGTTGCGAGCTATATTTTGAATATCAAAGAGTTTTTTGCTTAATTGTCTCGCATAATCATCGTAGGTTAGTAATCAATCTTTGTGTGTTATTTCGTATGACGGTAATCTTGCAATTTTCCCAAAAATTAATTCATATGGTGTAAAACGATGTCCTTCGTGTTGCGCAGTATTATAACTTAATATTGCTAATTCAATGTATTCATCCCATTCATTATCTTTATCGATAAACATTTTCATATATTCACTTAAAGAATGATGTGATCGTTCTAAAGAGCCATTAGACTGAGGGTGATAAGCAGTGGTTCTAACTTGCGTAATTTTAAACTTTTTCGCCAAAAATACAAATAAATCTTTTTATGAAAGCATCAGCTACAGCTTCTGCCGTTGCATTCTTAATTGGAAAGGCCATACAATATTTTGAAAAATTGCACTGTATGGTTAAAATATTATTTCCATTTTTAGATACAGGAAAAGGACCGACTATATCAAGACTTACATTTTCCATGGGTGCCATTGGTGTATCAGAAATTATCATTTTTTGCTTTGTTTTTACTTGCACTAATTTTTTCATTTGACACTTTAAACATCTTCGTATGTAATTTTGAACGTGTTTCCTCATATTTTCCCAAAAGAAATGATACTTAAGCCTCTTATATGTTTTTGTTACTCCTTTATGACCTCCAACTGCAGAACAATGCTGTTCGTCCAATATTCTTGTTCTGTCTTTTTCTGCCACATAGTTTACATACCCATAGCATAATATTATTTTTAAAGATGCTCCTTTCATCTATTGTTTAATACATTTATAATTTTCCTTCCATGAAATATTTTCGATACATTCACTTACTGCCCAATACTTATAGTTTTAATATTTTCTTTTTCAGTTATTTCTCTTAGTGTTTTTATTGACGACTTAATACCTTGAAGTACATCACATGTTGATTCTGTTACTTTTCCACGAATTACTACGCAAAATGTCGGTTATTATTTTTGGATATAATTTTTAACTTTCGCCTCTTATCAATATCTGTCAATGTTGGTAAATCTTTCCTTTGTTGTCATAATTTTGCTCCAGCATCACATGGCCTTCAATCAGCTGAGATGAAGTACGCATAATTATCTTTGCGCATCGTTAGTTGTTCTCGACAATCAATGAATTGTTTATTAATATTTTTATAAAAAAGATTCCTTGTTATTTTCTCCATCATACTGTTCTTCCAACTCAGTTTTTCTTGTCAAAGTCCTCATGATTTGTTTGTTCAATTATTTCCTCTAAATTTTTATCCGATTTTTCTTCATTTCTTCTATGATGGGTGGTAAATCAGTCTTTTTTTATTATTTTTACTTTTATTGGATTTCTTGGGTCGTGTGAAACGATAACTTGGTAAAGTTTAATTTTCCAGCTTGATGTCGAGTAGTAAGAAAATTTTTTTCTTCAACAGGGTTGCGTGATAAGGCGTCTGCTGCTACGTTTGTTTTTCCGCTTTTATAAATAATGTCATAATCATAAGCGTCTAATTTAAAACGCCATCGGCTTACTTGTGATAAAGGGTCATTAGAATTTTTAAACCATACCAAGGGTTATGATCGGTTACTATGGTAAATTTCCTGCCCAGTAAATAAGGCCTGAATTGTGTAACAGAATAAACAATTGCAAGAGCTTCTCTTGAGTAAGTGTCGTATTTTTGTTCCGTTCGGCTTAATACTCTTGAAACATAGGAAATAGGTCTGTCCTTCCCTAACTCTCCCTGAGAAAGTATCCCTCCGATTGCAGATCCGCTTGCATCGCAAGTTACAATAAAAGGTTTTGTAAAATCAACAATTTTTAAAACAGGCTGACTGCATAATTTATCTTTTAATATGGTAAATGCATTGTGTGTGTTTTTATCCCATATAAAAGGTGTATCGTTCTTTAATAATTGCTTTAAAGGCTTTGCAAGTCCAGAAAAATTGTGTATAAATCGGCGATAATAACGGCTAAGCCCAAAAATTGACGTATATTTTTAACATTTTTTGGTTCAGGAAATTCTCGTACTGCTTTTAATTTGTTGGGATCGGGTTTTACTCCATCTTGACTCAATACATGACCTAAATAAGTAACTTCGATTTTTAAAAATTCGCATTTATCTGGTTGTAATTTAAGGTTAGCTTCGCGAAATTTTTGTAAAAATTTTCGAAATTTATTATTATGCTCTTCTATTGTTCTTGCGAAATTACGGCATCATCCACGTATATAAAAATATCTTCCGTTGCATACCCTTAAAAGCCATATCTACTCCCCTTTAAAAAGTCGCAGGACTATTCGAAGAACCCATAGGCATTGTAATGAACTGGAAAAAGTCCAAAGGGCGAAAAAAGGCCGTTTTATGGCGATCAGCTGGTTCTAAGGGAATTTGAAAAAATCCTTGAGCCAAATCAAAAACTGAGAAATATTTAGAGTCACCATTTGTCGATTATATCCAGTATATTCGGCATGGGATATTTATCTTTTACAGTTTTGTCGTTTAATTGTCGAAAATCCACTACTAATCTATAACGTTTATTTCCGTTACTGTCAGGACTTTTTGCAACTAAGAAGACAGGTGAAACATAATTTGAACATGATGGCTCTATTATATTATTATTCATTAATTCTTGTAATTGTCTTTCTAATTCATCCATTAATGCATGAGGAAATCTGAACGGGCCCTCGTTATAAACAGGTACTTCATCGATAGTGGGAATCTTATGTGTTATGATATTTGTTGTTCCCAATTTTTCACCTTTTAAATAAAAACATCTGCATATTCTTCAATTAATTCTTCAATAGGCTTTTCGCAATTCTTTTTCTATATGTTGATACCTCAATTGCTTCTTTAATTCTTTTCATCTATTATCGTTGGGTGGTTCCTCCTTTATTGTCATTATCATGTTACTTGATAAATAATTTATTGTTCCTTCTTTGCCGAATGCCTGCTGTGACAGGTGTCAAATGATCAATTTTCTTCCTTCCGTGGTTCTTTGTTATTTATTACTAAATAATTTTCATTTGCCTTAATCACGTCGATTTTCCCTTCATTTCCTTTTTATTGTTACTAACTTTATTTATTAACTGGTTTTTATTCATCTCCTCAATTTCTTTAATTTTATTTATTATTTCTATCTCAATATTTTCTTTCGATTCTTCAAACTCCTCTTTTGGAATATAGGACCTTGGTAATTCTTCTGGGCATTTTCTTGATTTTTTTTCCACTTTTTATTCCATGTTATTAATTCTTAACATGCCATCAACGGGCTTATTCATTATTTCTTCACATTTTTCAGACTCAATTTTCATATCGTCATACGTAATACTCATAATTTTCACTTCATTAATTTTATCTGTAACGGGGTTGTCCTTGACTGATTCACCTCGCGGAGGAGACCTGCCTCCGCGAGATGGGTGCAATGGGGCACGCACGAGTGCCCCGTGAGGTCCTTACCTCGGGGTGCGCGCGAGCACCCGACGGCGAATACACGTCGCCGCGGCCCGTATACAACGTGAGAGTACGCCTGTACTCTCACTTCTTGTACTCGCGTGCTGTTGCGCGAACGCGCTCCTCGCGTTCGCTTGGCTGTCGTCCTCCTGGACTATCGCCGATGCCGGCCGCTCAGCTCTACGATAGAGTGGCGGTATCCGGGAGGTTGGGGACGAGGAAGGTTTGTCGAGTAGTCCCGCGGACTACCCGAAAGAATGACGCGAGCAAGTAAAATATAGATCGGAGGCCTTTATTGCCTCTGCAAAGTAAATTACAATAGTCGCGTCCCGGAGAAGTTAGTAGATGTCGGGCGCGCTAGCCGAATGCTCCGAACGCGCCCGAGTAAAGCCGAACGGAGCCGCGCGCAAACGCAAGCGCGCGCGCGCTCCTACGAATTCTCGGCCGCGTCGAGAATTCGCCGGCCGATCGCGCGGTCCGCGATCGGTGGTGTTTACGCGGAGCACGACTTTGCTCCACGTAAACAAACGTTTGCGTCCGAGAGCAGGCCGCTTGCCTACTCTACACGTACACACACGTACGCACGCATACGAGGGAACGGGTCGCTTACCCGTTCCACGCAATGTACAACGAATTCGGCCTCGAGCCCGCGCTCGAGGTTCCGATGTCGAATTACGCGGCGGCTCTTCTACGAGAGCCGCGACTCTCGCCGCACGAGAGTCCGCGATCGCGATCTACGGAGAGAGAGAGAGAAAGAACGGGGGAAACGTTCCCCGCGTTCGACGAACGAAAACTTCCGCTCTAGAGTCGAGGCGCTCCTCGACTCCTCGCCGCGTACACGCCCGCACTCGCAACACAGTCTACGGGCGGTACTTACAACCGTATCAGCCTACGCTCGTTCTCGGCTGCTACCTCGTGCTTCCTTCACGTGGACGGCTTCCTCTCGACTCTCTTATTCGTACCCCGTTCGCACACGCACGCACACGCGTCCGTCCTCGCTGACGGCTCGAGAGAATCTCCCGAGATTGCCCACCTGGCAATCTCTCCTCCGCGCGCCGGCTTAGCCTAACCTAAGCCGCGCTCGCGCCCGCTCGCGCCAGCTCGCGACGACGCGAGGGTACCCCGCAGTACCCCGCGTCACACCCTCCTCCCAGACGCCGTTAAGCTACGTCTTGACGGCCTCTGCCACTATCAGCGAGCCAAACCTCGGTCGTGTAGGAAACAAGGGGGCAGGATAGGAGAAAAAAAACTAACCACGAACCTCGTCGTGATTTTGTACGTGCAGAGCACGAAGCCATTGGCTCTCACGTACAATGGGTGACGGGACTCGGCACGGCACGTCTCTTGGCCAGTCTGCCGACCCGTCGGGCTTGCGCTTCTGCCACTATCGCAGACGCACGCACCAGGACTTGCGCCTCATCGCGCGCGTTGTCCTTTTGTGTGGGCTCTTCCCACAACGGCTATGAAAAACCGTTTGTGGCGGAGTACGTACTCCTCGACGCACTCCTCTTTGAAACGGAGACGAAACACCATTTTGTCTCCTTAGGCACTCCCGCCGATCTCCAGTGACCCCGGGATGCCCTGTGTACCCGGCTCCGAGCCTCGGGGCCAGCGTACACAACGATCGGTAATCTCTCCGATCGCTTCTTTGCGGGTGGCCTCCTGGCCACTCGCTAGACGGTGGGCAGCCGCGCTGCTCATCACGTCGTGGTGAACGACCTCCTGGTCGCTCAGCAGGTTGCCAGCATGCTTGCTGGGTGGTGGTTGGGCCTCGCCCCAACCTCCTCAACCTTTTCGGGGATCCCCTCCAGGGTGCCCCCTTCTGGTTGTTCCGGCGGCGGTTGCACGCCGAACACTTTGGAAAATGCCTTGTCCCCGGCGCTCTCCAGGGAAGAGTCCTACGACTCGTTCCTGCAACTCCAACTACTCCGTTTGGGGAAAGGGTGGAAAGAAGAAAGGACTTGTAAGGAATGGCTCCCTAAGTCAATCCTGTCTGTAGAACTCGGTAGACGACCCGGTCCCCGACGTATACGACGCCTTTCGCGGTCTTCCGCGTTGTCGCTTCACATTTCCTTCTCTAGACTGGGCGCTCCCAGTCTGAGACGCTTGCCCGCTGGCAACGCTCAGTGTGCGCAGCCATCGCCAACAGATGTGGTCCAAGACTACTCAGACAGTGTAGCCTTTGATGTATGTGCGAAACCTTATCGCCCATACTACAGCGAGACACTCTCGTTCTGTCACGCTGTAGGTCCTCTCGGCAGGTGTGAGGACGCTGCTCAAACTTACGCTCCTTCTCCGTAAGTTGCGTAAGCGGATTGGCCATCGAGGCGAGGCTGTTCAGGAACCTCCTATGCCACGATGCCTTGCCTAAGAACTGTGTTAGCTGTTTCACGTCCTTCGGCGCCGGGTACTCCAGTACCGGCCTTATTTTCTTTGGATCGGGGCGGAACCTTTCTTGGTTCAGCACCGCACCCAGGTACTTGACTTCGCATTGGCAGAAGTGGCTTTTCTGCCGGTTGATAATTAGGCCCGCCTCCCTTAGACGGCCTAATATCTTGCAAAGGTATTCGAGATGCTCCTCGAACGTTTTCGACCTCGTGTCGATGTATATCCGGTATCCTCCACCGGATTGCTTTACCATCGCGACCGAGCTTGGCCATGGGCTCGTGGATGGTGTGATGACGCCAGCGTCCAGTACCTTTCGGACCTGCGCGTGCATCTTAGCCTCTATTTCCGGCGACTCCGAGTAATAGCGCTTCTTGATGGGGCGAGCATCTCCCACATCAATTATATGGGTCACCCTCGTGGTGCACCCAAATGTGGTCGGCTCCTCGCCGACCAGCTGCTGCACAAGTGCCTCCACTTGTGCCAGCTGTTCCTCGGTCGTACGGCCTATGCCTACTGCACCGACTGGAACAGTGTCAACCTCCCTGACCGATGTCAGCTGGAGGTCGACCCTGACGTTGTCGTCTACCAACGTCAGTTGGTTGGACCGCGGATTGTGTCTCGAGCCGAATTCAGTCGTGAAATTCGTGCCCAAGTAACAATCTACGTCCTGTGTAGGGATGATCAACACCTTGATCTTCCTACTTATGCCACCTATCTTAAAGGGACGGTGAACACAACTCATCGTCAAGCTTGTGCCACCGTCAGCAAGCTTAGCCCCTGCGTGCTCGCTTGGCATAAATGTTTGGCCGCATGCAGTTCTCAACTGCAGGCCGGTCGGTCTCGTCATCATGACCGATGCGCCTGTGTCGTACAGAGCGCGGAAGTGGGAACCCTCCACTTCCACCTGTAACCACCCTCTGGTTTCCAGGAATTCCTCCGTAGGGACGTCCGGTTGTGCCGCACCGCTGACTCCCTGGGAGGTTATCTCCGAAGCTTCCTGACAAGCTTCGGTTGCGTCTGGGGGAGCAGTTGAGAGCCCTACTCCCCCCGCTGTCCGTTTTCGGGCGAGCAATTTGGACATTTCACCCGAATCACCCCTTTCTTTTTGCATCCGTAGCAACGAAGGGGCTCCTTCGCCTGTCCGCTTTTCGGGCCATCCTTCCCGCTGCAGCCTCTATAAGTTGTGCTATCTTTTCCGGATCGACCGTCTTTGCTCGTCGAGGAGGAAGCACCCTTGCTTTCCCCCCTCTGCCTTTTCGCGTTCTTTTCGCGAAGCGCCTTCGGGATTTCCTCGTTTTGTTTTGATAGCGAGCTGAACTGTTTCGCTATCAAATTCAGGACGTTTTGAAGTCCGACGCCAGTTATTGGAGCTTCGGAGTTCTCCTGTTCCGCTGATGTCGGTACGACCGTTGCCGCTACCTCCGTGAAAGACACCCCTGTCCTTCTGTCCTGTGGTTTGTCTGCCGTCTCTGGCATCACTGCTTTGGCTGTGTGGCTAGGATCCTCGTGACCCCTGCCTGTGCGATTCCTATCGCTGTTGGGTGGGCCAATCTGATATCCATTGGTCCTCCCGTTGGTGAAATCCGCCCACGTCCTTATCTCACGTGACGGAAATCTCCTTTGTGTGTTCTGGACGGCCGGCGTGTCGTCCAAATTGCAGTCGAATGTGGGATAGTTCCTCGTGAACGTCTCCTAAAATTCGACCCTTGGCGATGACTGCATTGGGTGTGTACATTCCCGTTGCCAGTCGTTTTGCCGAATGTCGAACCTCGTGTTTGACATCGGAGACCTCAGCTGCTCAACCTCTCGAGTTAGCTGGTCTACCCTGCTCGTCAGGGTCGCGATGGTCTTCGCCTGGGTCGTCACCGTGTACGTCAGATCTCTGTATCTGACGTTGTGTTTTTCGACCGCCTGCTGAATCCTTTCCAGCAGTGTTTGTAGGTCAGCGACCTGTTCCTCTGTAGTATCCCTTACTACAGAGTCTGCGTGCAAGGACGATGTCCTGTCGTCTTGTTCAGCAGTCGGGATCGCCAGCAGCCGTTGCTGGACGTCCCGTTCCGTGGGTTCCGCTCTGTACTCCATCTTCACCTGATTGTGTACAGGTCTGCCCTCTGTCCCAAAAACGCGAAACAATTTATGGGACGGCCCTTTCGATTGGCGGCGCAACTACGCCTACTGTGTAGTGTGGGAGATTCTCGATCCGAAACACGCTCCAGAGAATTTCTCCACGACTGCCTACCGTTTGTAGCACAGTCGCGTTTGATCTGCGTCAAAAATACTCACTTATTTTTACGCGATTCTACTGGAAATTCTCGCTGCCAAATTCAGCGAGAAAATGAATTTTCCTCGAAAACTTTCAATTTTCGAGTTCAATTTGAACGGAAAAAATTCTACCTAGAATTTTCTTCTAAACGTGTTTCGGGTGTTAGTAAATTACAATCTTTGTAAATTACAAGTGTTAGCTAACTAGCCAACTCGAAAGGTTCCCTTTCCGAAAATGTGAATGCTGTGCTTGTTCTTGCCTTGAATCTACTGAAATTCCGAGTGTTCACTCGACAGCTTCCCGAAACAGAAGCAGGTCACGGCTGCGACTGAATGCTGTCGAATGTATCTGAACACCCCGCCTGTTCAGGGATTAAAAGCGTCTTGAACGGAAGCAGGGCACGGCTGCGACCGTTCGCTAATTCAATCCAAATCCGGAACTCCTCGTGAGTTCCAGTATCGCGAAGCCTCTAAACAGGAGCAGGGCACGGCTGCAACTGTTTGCTTTGCGAAATCACTCCAAGAATTTTAAAGAAAAAAAAAAATTTTTGACAGAAGCAATGTGCGACTGTCTGTTCGAGCTATTAGTACGCACACGAACAAAAATAAAAATAAATTTTTTCAAATAAATCTGATGGCAAAAACAACACTCATTCACCTTTTCGGACGTTCCTTCCACTTGAAGGAACGTTCGCCGCCACGCGCGATTCTCTCTCTCCACCTAAATCTACTAGTGGAAAAATCCCCCGATTTTTCCTTCTCCGTTTTCTAAAAGAAAATTCAATTTTCCTCCTAAATTGCGCGCACGCACGACCTCCAGAATTTAAATCGAATTCAAATTTTGCGGCTTTTTCACTCCCTGTGAAAAAGCGCGTCGCCACCTAGTGGCTGACTCACGAAGCTTCTCCTGCTTCTGGAAGAATTCGCAAAAAAAAAAATCTAAGTTTTGTCGCGCCGCGGTCCTTCCCTCCAGTGCACACGTTAAAGGGCGCCAGTTGTAACGGGGTTGTCCTTGACTGATTCACCTCGCGGAGGAGACCTGCCTCCGCGAGATGGGTGCAATGGGGCACGCACGAGTGCCCCGTGAGGTCCTTACCTCGGGGTGCGCGCGAGCACCCGACGGCGAATACACGTCGCCGCGGCCCGTATACAACGTGAGAGTACGCCTGTACTCTCACTTCTTGTACTCGCGTGCTGTTGCGCGAACGCGCTCCTCGCGTTCGCGTGGCTGTCGTCTTCCTGGACTATCGCCGATGCCGGCCGCTCAGCTCTACGATAGAGTGGCGGTATCCGGGAGGTTGGGGACGAGGAAGGTTTGTCGAGTAGTCCCGCGGACTACCCGAAAGAATGACGCGAGCAAGTAAAATATAGATCGGAGGCCTTTATTGCCTCTGCAAAGTAAATTACAATAGTCGCGTCCCGGAGAAGTTAGTAGATGTCGGGCGCGCGAGCCGAATGCTCCGAACGCGCCCGAGTAAAGCCGAACGGAGCCGCGCGCAAACGCAAGCGCGCGCGCTCCTACGAATTCTCGGCCGCGTCGAGAATTCGCCGGCCGATCGCGCGGTCCGCGATCGGTGGTGTTTACGCGGAGCACGACTTTGCTCCACGTAAACAAACGTTTGCGTCCGAGAGCAGGCCGCTTGCCTACTCTACGCGTACACACACGTACGCACGCATACGAGGGAACGGGTCGCTTACCCGTTCCACGCAATGTACAACGAATTCGGCCTCGAGCCCGCGCTCGAGGTTCCGATGTCGAATTACGCGGCGGCTCTTCTACGAGAGCCGCGACTCTCGCCGCACGAGAGTCCGCGATCGCGATCTACGGAGAGAGAGAGAGAAAGAACGGGGGAAACGTTCCCCGCGTTCGACGAACGAAAACTTCCGCTCTAGAGTCGAGGCGCTCCTCGACTCCTCGCCGCGTACACGCCCGCACACGCAACACAGTCTACGAGCGGTACTTACAACCGTATCAGCCTACGCTCGTTCTCGGCTGCTACCTCGTGCTTCCTTCACGTGGACGGCTTCCTCTCGACTCTCTTATTCGTACCCCGTTCGCACACGCACGCACACGCGTCCGTCCTCGCTGACGGCTCGAGAGAATCTCCCGAGATTGCCCACCTGGCAATCTCTCCTCCGCGCGCCGGCTTAGCCTAACCTAAGCCGCGCTCGCGCCCGCTCGCGCCAGCTCGCGACGACGCGAGGGTACCCCGCAGTACCCCGCGTCACATATCATTAATAAACACATTATTTTCCGTAAACAATTCTTCATGACAATCTTCATTAAATTTTTGAGTCCCTTTAGTTACGGCGTACTGATTTTGCTCGTTATTATCACCTGTTAATTCTTCACATTTTCCATTTTGCTCTTCTCTAAAATGCCCCTTTTCTTTGTTTATTTGTATCTCCTTTTCTTTAGTAACAATCCTGTCGTTTTCTCGACACATAATTCCCTCAATTGATTCTTTGTTAATAATTTCTTCGTCGACATATATCTTCTTGCACAAATATCTTCTTATTTTCGTCTTTGACATAATTATTTTCTTCATTTTTCAATAAATCTTCTTCATAAAACTCATTTTCCGTATAATTTTCTTTCAAACAATATTTTTTTTCAAGATCCATAAAATAATTAATTAATATTTCTTCATTATTTTGACATAATTTAGCAAAAGTAATAACAAGTCCATTCAAATCCAAATAATTTTCTTTATAATTTATTTGTGCATTATTTTGTTTAAAGAAATCAGTACCCAATATTCCTGATTCATATATAGGAAAATCGTCATTTACAACATGAAAATCTATTTGTTTATTATAAAAATCAACTCTAATTTTACCCAAAGTATTAATAGATTGTTTAGTTATTCCTTTTAATATTAATACTTCTGCCGTATCAATGGGTGTATATGGTGACACCTCGCTCTGCCTAATTATGTTCACGGATGCCCCCGTATCTAGCATGAAATTCAAGGGTCGATTGAATGCTCTGATGTCTAACTCTATTATAGGGGAACAAGTGTTTGTGGTCAAGTTTATTTTCTCGACTCGGGTGACGCACCAGCCTTCTCGACGGGTGGGCGCATAGCCGTAGGAGTCTCCCTCTGCGCGCCAGTAGGAGAGAGTTCGGGTCCGTTTCCCGAGTTTGGGGAATTACGTCTCATGTCCCTTTGGTATTGAAAGCAGTCCTGCTGCATATGCCCGGACTTTCCACAATAGAAGCAAGTGATATTTGGTATAGGACCTCCCATGTTTCTTATAACTTGACTATTTTGTCCTTGTATACCTCGGTTTTGATTACTCGAAAAACGATTATTACTTGCAAAATTATTATTTGAAAAACGGTTATTATTTGGAAAATTATTATTATTGTTTGGAAAACGATTATTATTTGAAAAATTATTATTATTTGAAAAACGAAAATTATTATTACCTGAAAATCGATTATTATTTGAAAAACGATTATTATCTGACAAATTATTGTTATTTCCAAAATTACTATTTGGGAAATTATGATTAAAGGTATTGTTTCGATTTTGAGGCGGTAAGAAAGGTACTCGGCCTCTATTCTCTGAGTTCCATCCCCCAAAACTTGGTTGATTTCGTCCATTAAAATTATTACCATCATTTGTTCGTTTATAATAGTCAAGCTCATTGCTAGAGCTATTTCTATTCCCATAGTATCCCCACGAATTAGTATTTGTCCCAAATTGCGAATGAACTAAAGTTAGACAGTTGGTTGCTCCATGTCCCGTTCTTTTACAATATGCACATATCAATTTTTCTACATTATTTTCAACTAAATGCACTTTCCGGGTTTCGCGGGTAATTTTCTCTCGATTTTCCCCGTAATCATCGACTTCTAACAAACTACATGCAAATTCTTTTTCAATTTCTAATGCTTGATCTTTAGCCATTTGAAAGTCGTCCTGTGGTCCCATTCGAGCCCTTATTTCCCATTTTAATCCTCTTAAAAAGAATTTTAAACAATCATTTCTTAAATTCCTTTCAAATATTTCTCTGTTATCTATGCGTTTCTCATATGTCGCAGTTTTCAGATTTTCTTGTTCGATTTCGCGTAATCTATTTAGATATGAAATTACAGTTTCATTATTTTTCTGTTTAATTTTTGCAAGTTCGCCCGTCCAATCGTGATATGTTTTCCCTGATCCGAATATTTTTTCGAAATATTGAACTACCTCTTCTATACTTGTAAATGTTTGTCCGCGCGCACAATTTAGAACTTCCCCGTATAACCTCATACGAATTAATTTAGCCAACTCTGATTCTAGATTTTCTGGTAATATTGTTTTTGCTTCCATACATCCGTCAAGAAATTGTGATAATTGTACATTTTGTCCGTTAAATCGCGGAATTAAATCTAGAGCATCTTTTAAAGATAACCCTCTTACTTGAATACGATTCATTATTTCGTTATTTGTTTCACTTGCTGAATGATACAAGGTTCCGTCGGTTAGCGTTGGTTCTCTTGATTTATTCTGTGGATAGTTTATTTCTTTTTCCTCGTTGTCAGATGCGTACTGAATTAATTCTGTTTTAAAGAAGTTTATTAATTCTTAGGCTGAATATCCGGCTTTTACTTGTGCTTCCAAGATAGACGAGTGTGGTTTATTTGCAAAATATGTTTTTACTTGTTCTGGTTTAATATCCTGACACAAAGATGTCGTTATTTCTCTAATGGTTTTAATATGCTCTTCTTTAATTTTCGGAAGTTGATTGGTATTTGGCCACTTTAAATTGCCCTTATCGAGTGGAGTGCTAATAGATAATTTTAGTGTTGCTGGTTTCAAATTAATTTTCGTGGGTTATTTCATCAAAAGTTTCAGTATTTTCTACGTTAATATCTATTAAAGATGCGTCAGAAATTTCTGTTTCTCTATAAGGCCCTGCAAATACTTGTGATACGTCGCGTTTTGAAAATTTTGGTTTTATACCTTCTCCAACCCCGTTTGTTGCAAGAGATAAATTTATTTCTTTTGCGAGTTCTGTAATTTCATGCACTCTTTCTAATGCCAATTCTTTTTGTTCGGGATTTTTATTATTTAATATTATTGTCAATTCTGCTTCTCTATCTTGTAATTCAGTTAATAATGAATGATCCGAAAAGTTTGTATACCTACGTTTATTTAAAACTTCGTCCGACCTTTGCGACATAATTACTCATTTCCAAAGACTTAATATTTATTCTCCACTTCTGTATGACTCATTTCATTTCCCGGCCGATGCACCAGTTTTTAACTTATTTAACCTAAGTACCTGTTGCGTCCAGGTCAAAGGAAAATAGGTTAAATTTATTTTTCGGGAATGAGAAAATTATTCATTTGAAGATAAATCTAATTTTTATTCTTATAATAAATAAACTTTCGAGTGGATTTACAAATACGATACAAATTTAAAATTAACGCTTCTATACTTTTCTAAAGATCACATGGCTACAGTAATATAACAAAGGTACCTCATGGGTATAGATGCAGTGTCAGCGGGGGTCGAAGGGCAGCGGCAGGTAGCAGCTTCCCAAGTGTCGCTTGGTGTTTTCGGCTGTCTCTCTCTGTCTTTCTCTCTTTCTCGTTCTCTCTTCCGTTTCCCCGAGCTCTCTTGTGCTCGGACGTTGAACAGCAGCCCTCCTTGCGTTGCGTCGGTGGTTCAGCCGTTGGGCCTGGTGTTAGAATCCCTGCTGCTATTCTTTGTCCCGTACTTGGCTTGGGTCTATATCGGCTACTTGCACTTGACCTTTGCTCGGTCAAACTTCCACTAGCGTGAGTAATATTTCGACTTGTAATATTTGCTGACAAGTCAACTTGGAAGTGTTCTGATGTTATATCGACTGTATTCGATACTACCAAGTGTTCTGATATCGGCTAGACCCGATACTCTCAAGGAGGAGAGACGACTGAACTTGCGATGGTCCTCTGGCAAGGGTTTTTATACCCATTTTCGATCCCCTCCAAATCGCCGAATTTTCCTGAGTTGTCCCATGAGAACGTATCGGGCCTTGCGTTCACGTATAATTGGCCTTTATTAAGATGCTTCCTGTAGTTCAAATTTTACTACCATTTGCGCATTCTCTGGTTTTATATCTCCAGCCCGCAGATAATGTCTCCATGGGTTTAAAGGTCTAGAGGTCTGCTCTTCGTTCTTGGCCGTGCCCATGGTGTCGGCCCATCTTGGAGTACAATAAGCCGGCTTTCAATCCGACTTTTCAATTTAGTTCTATTACTCTGTGGGCAGTTTTTGCTTGTTGACTTTATGGTCTTGTCCCTGGGCCTTGCATTTTTTTATCGTGATGCAGGGTACTTGTTTGTGTGACGATTTGGCGTCTAGTGGTACTGTACGCCTAGAGTAATAAAACCTTCGGGTACCTTTCTCACGTTCTTAGATTTTTCGCTTGATTTTAAGATATATCTTTCAAACATGATGGAGCCTTGTTTCTTAAAAAGTGTCAGTTTTATTTGCTTTAAATTGCCACTGGCATGTTTATTGATTTTGGTACGTCGTGAAAAATTTAAATTATTATTTTTATTTTTCTTTATTGAACTCCCTTTTTCACGACGTAACACTACCTCTTTTTCTACACGCTCTCTATATGCGATAGGAATTGGATACAAGTATCTTATTTGTGGATTTTTATTATTAAGTTTAAATTAATACTCGACTCCTTTTAAACAGCCCGGTATATTTGAAAAAATATCTTTAATATCTACAACGAGCTCTTTCAACAATTTCTTTTCTTTCGCGTCGATTGTCGTTAAATCCTTTATCATCGCGTCCGCTTGTCCCTCAAAATAATCGGGCAACTGAATGGAAAAGCGATCACCATTTCCCGCCTCAAGAAAATGGCATGATTTAAAATCAAATCCATCCCCTTGAGTCGGGCAACAATCATCCAGTGCCGTACCAAATAGTGAGACACTTTGTAGTTGCGAAATTGCAATCGGTGAGGCTATTTGCAAATCAAAGCATATATTCGGCTCTTTGATATTACAGTTTAGTAAACATAATCTTTTGTTATCATAATCGATCACCACCTTATTTTGATTGAGCCAGCCCGTACCGACAATAACATCATACGTTAGGCTCGGCCAAAAAAATTGTTGTCACCGCGTCGGAACCGATTATCAATTCTGCGTATATTTGTTTTCTTATTCGCATAGACCTCTTACCGAAAGCTCCGCTTATAAATATATTCGTTACCGGCAACGTGCGAACTTCCCTTCCATTTGCGATTCTTTTATACGACACACACGTTACGCTACTCCCCGTATCGATGAGGCACTCGAAATATTCCCCGTTAATCGAGACTATAACGCGCGGGCTTTTAGTCAATAATCGCGATGACATAGGTTGTGGATCACTTTTTCCGTTAATATAAAAAATTAGATCCTCTATTTCATGGGTGCAACTCGCCGACGGATATCTTTCGATTGAGTTGTCTACTCGTTTCCGGACGGGTATTCGTGAATTTCTGCAACCGTTGTGATTTCACTTTCATCATATTCATCAACGTCAGGATGTATGGAATTATCCTCATCTCGTGGAATAGTTTTTACATCTACCGACGGTACATTTTTGCGTCGCTCTACACGATTCGATTGCGACGCATTGCGCGGCCCGCCGCTATTTCTAGGCTCGCTACTGCGTTCTCTCGTCGCATTATTTCGCCAATTATCATTTATAGTCTAATTATAATTGCGCGCCGAATCATAATTTCTCTCAATTCTATTTTCGCGCGGTGCACCTTCTTCTCGCAAAAATCGTTGCGGTTGTGAGTACGCGCGTACTGTGTCGCCTGTAAACACGCGCCTGTTATTGTTTTCTTTAACACGTTGCGCTTCATCAATTCGCGCAAGAGCCCGCACAATATTTGTGGAGTCATTGAGATCGACTCCCGCTAATGGGATTTGTATATTTTCCGGCATTTGAGATATAATAGTTTTATTAATTTTGTACATACTCAAATGCGGTTGAAACTTAGTCGCTTCGCCGAAACGCGCGTAATAATAGTTTAAAAAGCTGCCGTCAACGTGCCTCTTAGCACTCCAAGCATCTTTCGCCCGATCTTGCACTTCTGACAAAAATTCATTTCGAAATTTTTCGCAAAATCCCTCGAATTATCTATCTGGTACCGTACCGCATTAAACCAGATTCTGGCTCTTTCGTTCAAAGAACTCGCGATCACTTTAGATTGGAAATGATATGGGATGTTTTTTATTGCTAGATATTGTTCAATATCTCGCAAATATTCATTCGCATCTTCGACTATCGTTCCCGCAAAATTGGGCAAAACAATTTCGTGACGAAGGTTTCGCATTATTTCGCCTTCGTTCGGTTTTTGGATCGTGCTTAGCATATTCCCCATTTGTCGCGTTAACGTTCGTAACTCTAATTCTAGGCTTTCTACTTTCATGTTTAACCGTTCTAATTCGAATTCAATCCCATGTTCGGGCGGGACTCCCCCCATATCCGGCAACGAACCGCTACGAGCCATTTTCTATTACTTATATATGTATAAAAATCCTTAATAAATAACAATTAGTGTGCAATTATACTACTGACTAGATAAGAAGATCACTTTAAATAAAAAATATACAGAATAATAAAATTTCACTAATACGGGACGCTTCAAAAGATAAAAACTTAAACGCTACAATCTTATTACTTATCTTATTACTAATTAACAATTTATTTTTATTTGAATATTGCCCACTCGTTGGTCGCCAAATGTAATGATTCTCTTATTTACAGGGAATCGTGGGTTCGCATAAATAATAGACTCGCGTCTGTGCAACGAAATATTTATTAATAAAAATCAACGTTGTCCTAGGATAGTTAAAATTAAACAAGGAACATAGATTAATGAAAACGCTTTTTTTTTCTTACTTTCGCTTCATGGGACGTCTCCCCGCTTACTCACACACAGATCGTATTCACTCATGCAGCTCTTCGGGCCCCGATGAATCTCTGGGCGATGCTCCTGATTTCCGTGACTTGGGTAAGGGTTCACACCTTGGCGTTGGCGACAAAATAGTCTCTCGTGCCCTGATTCAGGAAGGCAGGATCCAGCGGTCGTGCGCGGGGTAGTGTCTACGTCTTAGGCGCTGGATGCTTTCCTTGCAGCAGGGATCGGCGATTTTTATCCTGCCGTGTGCTCCCGGGTATTCGGAATTGCTCGAACTAATGGCGAGGGTAGGGCGTCTTCGCCTTGCTTAACGGGTATCTCTTCGGGACGTAGGCCTCAGACCACGGTTCGTCCGAATCTGCCTCAACGTTTTGCTCGCTCGAGGTCTCGTACCTCTCTCTGTCCGCTTACGCCGCAACTTGGCGCTCCTCGAGTCCAGCGGGAATCAACTATTGTGGCTCTCCTGGGCCAGTGTACTCAGATTTAGCCAGTACAAGGGGAAACCAGCGCGAGAGTTGGTGCTACCGTCGGACGTCGGTGCTTCAACGTAAGCTCGATTGTCCGTCGGTATCACTCCCTTGTTGTTTTTCGAACACACCAATACCCCTTTCCGAACGTAGCCTTGGGATGATCGGCTTACAAGTTCACCTGAAAACCACCTCCCTAAAAGTTCCCACCCACTTCACACACTTCTCATGCGCTACAACAACAGTCAAAATTGGACCGAGAGAAGCAAGAAAATAAAAATAAAAAATAAAAAAAAAATTAACTACATTCACTTGTCCACGCAAGCGACCACCTAAGGATAACGCACGATATACATCAACTTTCATTTGCCGAAATAATTTCAATTCTAAATAAATATATAGAAAGTAATTCACTTACCAGGTGAGCGGGTGGCGGAGTGCGTGTCGTCTCATCGATGAGCGCCACGAACGGTAAAAATCAACAAATATAAAATTTTTCCAACGGTGGCGTCACGCGTCGAGTCGTCGATTTTCGCCTACTCGATTCGCGCTACTTCGCAACTAGTAATCCTACCCAGCCAAGATGGCCGAAATTATGCTTTCCGGTCTCGTGCTAACGTGGTCCCACGTTGGGCGCCATTTTGTGACATTGCAATTGCTCAGACCTGTATTTTTAAAAGGAAACGTAACTATCCGTTCCCCGGGCGCCAGGCACGTAAGGTGCCGGCCAGAGTACCATTTCACTCACTTCCCGAACACCACGCTCGGCTAGCTGCGGTGTATGTGTGGGTTGCACGCCCAAAGGATGCCCGTTAGACTCAGGGTGGCGGGCAAACCACCCTAACGAGGGAAATCACACAATGTACACTCACAAATAAAATGGACACACAATTGTTAAAATATATGCGCTTTAATGCGACTGATCAAAATACAATTGTAAAGTGTTTCGCTTCGCGACGCACGCCAACGCCGTATTATCACGTAACACTTCGGACGATTGCTCAATCAACCCGCTTCGGGACGACTCGACCGCGACCCCCTTCGCGCTCCGACCCGGGCTTACGCGGCACTCCGCCTCACCTCTCACCTCGATGGCGTCGCTCGTCCAACGGTCTTCTTAGCCGATCCACTCACCGTCTCGACTACTCGGTTCTCCCTTGCCTTCTCACGAACTGCACGCTTTCGCTGACGACAATTACAAATGCTCCTACACACGATGAAACTACTAATACCGCAACTACGCTGACGACAAAAGAACACGAATCGGGCGCAAAAGTTACGATGTGATACGAACTAGGTCCGGGCAACGAGTGGCGCCTTCAAAAATGGCGACAATCGCGTCCCCAGTGGCGTCACAGGCGTTCTCGCTCTCGCCTACGCGATTACAATGGTCTTCTTTGTCAAACCCTTAATTCGGTTAATCAGGCATAAGGTGTTGCGACGGTCCTTCTTCTCCAGGAGGATCACCTATGGTTTTACCCGATCACGATCACCAGATTAACGCTCCGCGCGCCCTCTCGCCGATCGCGCAGTACATTCCAAATGGCGGAGGCCGGCCGCCTCGCCTAAGGTACGCGCCGGGTGGCTAGTCGCGACTCTTACATTATCGGCGTGGGCGGCGGCGCGGGTACTACGTACGCCCCTGCGCTCTTGTGACGTCACTGGTCGGTGCTCGGATAAACTCGGCTGAGCTCAAGTCTCTCCCTAGTTCGTGCGTCTTTGCGCCTTTCTCCCGCGTGCTCGTACGCCTTATCGTCCATCTCTCTCTCTCTCTCGTTCCGGCCTTCGACCACGTGTGCATCGTCGCGTCGCCGCTGTCCACGTTGCGCCGCTCGCTAGAGGCGATCACGGTGCCTCGCGTTAGTTACTCAATGTATGTGTGCGTGAGTGTATATGTGTATGTCTTCGGCGTGCCGCTACCGGCGTCGTCAAC
Organism: Sycophila sp. Sp_5; assembly: GCA_018906775.1. Classification (NCBI taxonomy): domain Eukaryota; kingdom Metazoa; phylum Arthropoda; class Insecta; order Hymenoptera; family Eurytomidae; genus Sycophila; species Sycophila sp. Sp_5. Next base: position 19,608 of record JACCID010000446.1, read on the forward strand.
AGCTGAGTGCACGACGTCGTCTGTTGTTCATCCAGTGGGCCCCACCGCGTCCGTCGCCGTCGCTTCGCCCTTGGATTATCCGGGGAAGTCGGTATCATTTCCAGCGGCTCGTTACTGTGCCTTCTCCGTGTCGCCTCAACGATCAGATGCTTGGACTCCGGGACGAGTGCCTGTGTTTGAGTGTCTGCAAGTGCCGTCGTATCTCGGGGAAAAAGTACGCGCATTAGGGCTCGGAAAGTAAATAATGAATTTGCGTTGGCATGGCGTCGTTCGGCGTGCCTCGTTGTCCGGCTTATAAAGGGGGGAATTAGATTTACACCCGACCCGCCGCATCCGAGAATCTATGCATCTCTTTTATTGCGAGGTACATGACTTAATTTTTAAAAGAGTAAACTTTAGAACATCGCGTCTTGCGTTTAAAAATTGTATAATCATTGTAATTCCACTTAAAGTTTTTAACCATTAAAATTTATAACCTTTAAAATTGTGTGAACCATGTTTATTTGTTTTTTCCGAATTAATTTAGCCTATATTCCTTATCCTGGACGTAACAAGGGTGAGCTGGCACCTGGAGTAAGAACTCCCGGTTGAGGGTGGCAACCAGAATTACCGACGGAGCGGGATACTCATAGGCTGGGGGAGAACCAAAGTACCGTCCTGCGACTGTACGCTAGAGCGCAAGGGCGCTGTCGTCAGCAGATCGGCGAGCCAGCAGGCGGGAGCTTGCGCGGCACTCTCTCTCTCGCACGTTCACGATTATTTGACGTCGCGCGGAAAATCGTTGAAACTTTTTGTTCACCATTGTGTTGAGTAAATTCACGGTACGGGCCTATTAGGGGCAGTGATTTTTATATTGTTCTGTTCGATGTGTGTGTGCCTGGAGGAGCCTTGCTGTGAGCCAGCCACGCCGGAGACAACAGAAAGGAATCTGGGAAAAGTTGCGGCGGTACCCTGGGTCGTGCCCAGGATTAATTGTTCGTTCTTTTAACTTGTGTTCGGTGACCTCACGACTCTAACCGAGGGAGCAGTCAAACTGATTACAACCAGGTTTAATAAAGTATTTTTATTCTGTTACTTCCATACTGTTTTTCCGCATTCTTATTGTCCTCGTATCGAACCCGTGATTTTAACAAATCTTCAGGAAATCTAAGCGGACCGCTGAAATAACGACAGCCCTCTCACTGTCGTACTAATTGTCGAATGTTACCTGGATATTTGGCTTGAGTCGCGTGCGACTTAAGGATTATAGTGTCATGGTTTAGTAACGGCCTTAATTAATTTATTTAAAGCGGGCAATAGTCAAACACCACATTATAGATCTCACGTAAGAACTTATGTAAGATACTTATGTAAGAAAGAAAGAAAAAACGAGTGAAGCATGCGAACGGACCGTTCGGTGTCGGTAGGGCGGATGCTCGTCCCGTGGTTGCTTTAAAAACTGATCACCGACTTTTACATTCCTCTCGCTGCACGTTTTTTCATTTTCTCAACTTCTAGTGGACGCACTACAATGCTTTTGTACTTTTCTTGAGATAGCTCATGTTGTTACATGCAATATTCTTTATGTAGCATTTTTAGGGAATAATAAACAGAACTGCTTGAAAATCTCGATTACTTATTATATCTATATACAGGGTGTCAATTAAGTCCCGGGACGGCTGAATATTTTCAGAGGTAAAGTAATTCTGATAAAGGTCTTAAGTAACTTTCAACGAGGAATCTAATGGTGACATTCACTTTGACCTTGGACTTGACCTTGAAGGTTATTTCAAGGTCAACTGTTTTTTTTTAAATAGGAACCCCCATTTTTAAGACTCGTAATCGATAGAGCGGGAAATTTTACATTCAGATACGTAATTAAGTCAGAGCTAGTGTTTGAACTTGAGGGTTACTCCAATGTTATTTACACTCCAGCAAGGTTCTTAGATACCTCTGAATATTTTTGCAAGCGGTAAAGCTATTCCTCGTGTAACTTTCAACGAGGAACTCAATGGTGAACTTATACTTGACCTTGGACGTGACCTTCAAGGTTATTTCAAGGACACCTATTGTTTTTAATGGAAATCTTCATTTTTTACACTGGCAATCGATAGAGTGGGAAATTTCATTTCGAAAATAGTATTTGACGTGATCTTTAGAAGGTCAAATCAAGGTCAATTTTGGATAAACTGTCAAAACATTGTCGTATTCAAACTTTAGAGGATTTATGAAAGACTAAATGTTTGAAAAAGTTTTGAAACCAACAACATTGACCACCTGACTTTGAGATCAGCTTTGCACATTATTTGGAGGTTCAAGCACTTTTTAAATTAATAACCTTACTATTGCCCTTATTCTTACTTTTAGCGTTACCCAGAAACAATGACGTGGACGTAGTAACTTCTGTTTCCTTTGGGGTGCTTGATTAACGTGAGTCCCCTTGCCTCTCGCGATTGGTGTGCTAAAGTCTTTTGCGTTTTACTTAATGATTCAAAGTTTAACGGCGGTGCTCAAACTGAAAACCTTCAACTTCTTGACAAAAAGCTAGGCGATTGTAAAAATGAGTTACAGCATCACGAATCATTCCTCTATCGATTCTAGCAGCTTCTTGCATAATTCGATTGCGCAGTTCATCTAAATTGTCCGGTTTAGTGGCATAAACTTTACTCTTAAGGTAACCCCAGAGAAAGTAATCGAGTGGGGTCAGATCCGGAGATCTAGCAGGCCACTCGATTTCACCCCTTCTTCCAATCCATCTATGAGGAAACTGAGCATCCAAATATGCTCGAACATCTCTACCAAAATGAGGGGCTGCTCCATCCTGCTGAAACCACGTTTCATCGTAATCATCAACTGCTATCTCTCTAATTCGTGGTATAATTTGATTCCTAAGTAGCTGTTCGTATGAAGCCGCAGTAAGATTACCCTCGATAAAAAAGGGGCCTACAAGAGTATTGTTTAAGATGCCAGCCTAAACATTCAACTTGTGTGGATATTGTGTGTGATTGTCCAACATCCATGCAGGATTTGTGTCTGACCAATATCTACAATTGTGTCTGTTAACTTCACCCTTTAAAGTGAAAGTAGCCTCATCCGAAAAAAACTATATTGTATAAAAATTGAGGATCTGCGTCTATTCTGTTCATCATCGCTTCGCAAAACTCGATCCGGCGATCAGGATCATCGTCATTAAGCTCCTGTACCAAATGGACTTTATAAGGATGAAAACTGATGCTTTTCAGAATTTTTCGTACAGTTTCATGAGAAACGTCATGCTCATGCCCAGCTCTACGTAAACTAAGATGTGGATTTTCAATAAATGCTTCAGCAATTTCAATCTGCTTATCCTCAGTTGCTACAGATTGTGGGCGACCAGTTCTCTGAAGATCATTGACAGTCCCAAATTCTGCGAATCGCCGTACAACCCTTTCGACTGTAGATTTTGAGATAGGCGTTTGTCCGTCTTCATTACGAAAATGGTTATTAAACAACGTACGAACTTCGAGGTAAGATTGGACTCGATCTCCCCAACCACGCATCATCAATAAACTTATCCTTTCTCGCGTCGAAAGTTTAGCATACGCCATTGACTTTTATTTAGATATGAATAATACACGAGTCAGAATATTTATGTATTTCAATTTAGTTTTAATTTGTTTATTCAGAGGAAAAAGAAGAATAGTGGTAGCGACTCATCCGCAAAAACTAAGCTAAAAACTTATCAATTGCAAAGAAAAACGAATTGTTCAAAAAGAAATGTTTACAATGAAGGAAAATGTTTATTACATAAAAAAATTTTTGTTTAACTTGTTCTTAAATTTATTTTGAACTCATGAAAAGGTTAAGAAAATGAACAGTGACAGGAATTTTTTAACAAATAATAAAATAAGGACTATCAGTTACAAAAGAAATATTTAAAAGTTTAGAAAGAAATTTAAAAAAAAATCAGAATTAAATAAAAAAACTTCTTAGAAAAAAATCACAGAAATTTATTCGCAATTTATAAAATGAGATAAAAATACAAAGAACTTGTTTAAAAAGAATAGGAGGTTTGTCGGTTTGTGGGATAATTTTAGAGTTTATATTTGTAGGTATTTGGGTTTATTATCCATATGGGTGTTAAATTTATTGATTTAGGGTTCAAAGATTATGAGTTCAGGGTTCATGAGTTTGCAATTTATGGATTTGTTAATTAATGGGTTTTAAATCTACCGGATTGAAGTTGGACACATAAATGTCAAAGCCTGAAACACCGAACCCATGAACCCTCAACTCACGCTAACCAATCGCGAGAGGCAAGGGGACTCACGTTAATCAAGCACCCCAAAGGAAGCAGAAGTTACTACGTCCACGTCATTGTTTCTGGGTAACGCTAAAAGTAAGAATAAGGGCGATAGTAAGGTTATTAATTTAAAAAGTGCTTGAACCTCCAAATAATGTGCAAAGCTGATCTCAAAGTCAAGGTGGTCAATGTTGTTGGTTTCACAACTTTTTCAAACATTTAGTCTTTCATAAATCCTCTAAAGTTTGAATACGACAATGTTTCGACAGTTTATCCAAAATTGACCTTGATTTGACCTTCTAAAGATCACGTCAAATACTATTTTCGAAATGAAATTTCCCACTCTATCGATTGCCAGTGTAAAAAATGAAGATTTCCATTAAAAACAATAGGTGTCCTTGAAATAACCTTGAAAGTCACGTCCAAGGTCAAGTATAAGGTCACCATTGAGTTCCTCGTTGAAAGTTACACGAGGAATAGCTTTACCGTTTGCAAAAATATTCAGAGGTATCTAAGAACCTTGCTGGAGTGTAAATAACCTTGGAGTAACCCTCAAGTTCAAACACTAGCTCTGACTTAATTACGTATCTGAATGTAAAATTTCCCGCTCTATCGATTACCAGTCTAAAAAATAGGGGTTCCTATTTAAAAAAAAACAGTTGACCTTGAAATAACCTTCAAGGTCAAGTCCAAGGTCAAAGTGAATGTCACCATTAGATTCCTCGTTGAAAGTTACTTAAGAAATGACCTTGACCTTTATCAGAATTACTTTACCTCTGAAAATATTCAGCCGTCCCGGGACTTAATTGACACCCTGTATATGTATATACTATGAGGTATCCTCCTATTCACGCTGCCCCATTTTTCCTTTTTCCCTTTGTTTTTCATCTATACACGATGCGAAAATTACTTTACCCCTTTGCTTCCGCGATGTTACAAAGCGTAACAAAAAGTACCTTCAGGCGTTAGCTCACTTACAAAAGTTCAACGACTGACACTGAGAAATTTGTACACTCTTAAAGTCTTGGATCATGAATGCTGAATTAGCGCCTGAGAAGTAGTGTATCCTTCTTACTCCGGTCTTAATCAGCAGTACTTAATGAACCGCAAAATAGCACTCTGGGCTCTGACCATTGCAGCTATCCCGAGACACCGTACGGTGCTTTGACCGAGAGTTCGCGACACTCAATTAGCGTTAGATGCAGGGATGATCGAGACTTTGGTCTCCTTGCATATGCCTCCTAACGTAAAAGGGAGGTAAGCACAACCCATAACTGTGTGGCTTGGTTGGCCTTAATTCTTTGCCGCACGCAGTTATCAACTGCAGGTCAATTGTGAGCTCACTGTGTCACACAGCGCGCGGTAGTGGAAACCTTACACTTCCACCTGTAATCACAGCTGTTTTCTAGGTTTACCTCCCAGAGACGTCCCGGTGTGCCGTTACCGCCGATTCCCTGGAAGGTTTGGAAGGTCATCTCCAAAACTTACTGATAAGCTTCAGCTGCAATCCGAAGGAGCAGTGAGAGAGGGAGAGAGGGAGAGAGGGAGGGAGGGAGAGGGAGGGAGGGAGAGAGGGAAAGGGAGAGAGGGAGAGAGGAGAGAGGGAGGGAGGGAGAGAGGGAGAGAGGGAGAGAGGGAAAGAGGGAGAGAGGAGAGAGGAAGAGAGGGAGGAGGGAGAGGGGAGAGGGAGAGAGGGAGAGAGGGAGAGAGGGAGAGAGGGAGAAAGGGAGAAGGGAGAGAGGGAGGGAGGAGAGAGGAGGGAGGGAGGGAGGGAGCGAGAGAGAGAGACAGCATCGGCGTGGTACAGAGCCAAATGCCGCGGCCGAAGCCTTAGAAGCTGGCGCAATCGCGATGACGAAGAGGGGAAGACTAGAAGAGACGGAGGAAGGACCGGAAGCAGGAAAAACGCGAGTACGATAGGTTACGGTAAGTATACGAAGGGAAGTAAAAGAAGGTTTGAAGGACGGACGTGGAGGAAGGTAGATCCGTATTGGGACGTAGAGCCGCGAGAAGAAAGTCGTCGTCTGCCGAGATGTAGCCTCAAGGACCCCACAACGACGTTGCCGAAGGACCACCCAGCGACGCAGAAGTCGATGCGAGACGTCCGCCGACAGAAAAGATCTTGCGGCAGTACGTCCTGGGTATCCAGGCTGGACGTCCCTGAGGACTGCCAAAGATGACGGAACCGAGTCAGGAGGAGCAGCCAATACAAGAACAAGCCATCGCGAGTGGACAAAGCTCTAGGTCCGTCGTCGACGGTGGCAACGTCCGGGAGTCAATCTGGGCGTACCGGAGGCATGTCAGGTTTGCGAAGGGGAAGGGCTGAGCAGAGCTCAGCAGATGCTCAGCTAGTACCAAATGAATCCCCCAACCCGCAGAAGAATGCTGCACGCATGGAGAAGTTTGCGGGAGTTTACAGCGTCGGCTGGCCCTTTGTATGGTTAAACATAGGAGGGGAAAGGTACAAGGCCCTACTAGAGACCAGGGCCGCGTCGTCGTTGGTAGGAGCATGGCTGACCGAGAGGTTCAGAAGCCGGCTCCAAGCCAGTATGACCGCAGTTACAGGAGTAGTTGGCGGAGCGACCACCAGGGTCGAGGGTAATCTCAAGGCAAGCATGGAGGTGGACTTCCAGATCCACTTTTGGAAAGCCTGGGCCATCCAGGTGGATATGGTTCAGGGAACGTGGTTTAGAGGAGATTGAGATTTTTGCAAAGTGCACCAGAGTCTCGAAGGTATTGGACGAGCAGAGAGAGGTAATCGATAAATTACTGAGCCGATATTTGCCGGTGACTCCATCGGTGTCCCTCAGAGCAACAACGTTGACACAGCATCACATTGATTTGCAGGAGGTCGCACCGATCAAACAGAGGCTAAGACGGATGTCGCCAATGATGATGAACGTAGCTCAAGAGAAAGTTGCAAAATTGGCGGCAGACGGCGTAATAGAGCCTCCTAAAAATGATTGGTGCAGTGCCCCGGTCACCGTCAAGAAATCTAATAGGAGTTACCGGTTCTGCATCGACTACCGTGACTTAAATAGCGTTACGAAGAAGGTGGCGTACCCCATTCCGCGAGTCGATTCTACGCAGGATAAGTTGTGTAAAGCGTGGTTTATTACGAAAATAGATTTAAAGCAAGCGTATTATCAGATTTTGATGGGAGCAGCGAGTAAGAAGTATACGGCGTTCGCGGTTCCACTGTCCAGATTATGGCAATTCACCAGAATGCCTTTTGGACTGCCGAACACACCTATGAGGTTCTAGCGACTAATTGGATTCGTATACGGATACCTGGATGATATTATTATTCTGACGGAGACGTTTGAGAAGCATATGTAGTGGCTGGAGTACGCGTTGAAGAGGCTAAATAAGGTATGACTGGTCGGCAATCGCAACAAGTGTAAATTCTGTTGCTCTAGTGTAACCTATTTAGGATCTGTCCTGGACGGTGACGGATTGAGACCAGATCCAGAGAAGGTAGCTCCAGTGGTGAAGTACGCAGCCCCTGAAACAGTTGCGACGGTTTCTAGGAATGTTGGGATGATATGCGAGGTTTATTGAGAATGATGCAGAACTGAAGGTGCCCCTACTCAAGTTGTTGAAGAAGAGTAAGGATTGGGTCTGGAAGGGGAAACACCAGCGATCGTTCGAACAACTGAAGAAGGCGTTAACCACAGCGCCCGTCCTCATCGCACCTGACTTCTTCCGACCCTTCACTGTACAATGCGACGCGAGTAATTTCACTTTGGTGGCAGTGCTGACACCCGAAGGGGAAGACGGTGAGTAGTGTGCTTAATTCCGCGAAGAGGAATTACACCACAACGGAGAAGGAGTGACTGGCTTTAATCTGGGCGATCAAGAAGCTGCGGCCATATCTAGAGAGCTATGCGTTCACGGCAATTACGAATCACAGTGCTCTCAGGTGGCTGCAGAACCTGAAGGAGCTGACCGGAAGATTGGCCAGATGGGCACTCGAACTCCAACAGTGGGACGTGACGATCGTTCACTGTAAGAGGGTGCTCAACCATATGTCTCAAGCACTGTCCCGGATGTACGAGGAAGATGGAGTGGATGTAGCCGCGTTTGAAGAAATAGTGGATGAGTGGTTCGAGCGACGAGTGGAAGAGGTACAGCAGACACCGTTCATGTTTCCGCCGTAGTGGATAGAGAACGGACTGCTGTCCAAACACTGGAAGGATGAGTTGCTCGATCCAATCGCGATACCAGACGAAGGATGGAGGTTGGTGGTACCGAAGAACCATCGAGGCAGAGTGCTGGGGGAAGCGCACCTCGCCCTATCCTCCGGACATCTAGGCATAAAGAAGACCCATGATAGGATTGCACGAAAATATTATTGTCTGAGGCTGTGGAACGACGTCCACGGGTTCGTGACGACCTGCCCAGAGAATCAGACCTACAAGGTTTCACAACAAGTCCAAGGAGGTCTGATGGGCTGAGTTCGCTCCCAGCTGCAGCCAACATAAATATCTCGTGGTCTTCATAGAAGACGGTAGTTCGAGCGTTTGAGGAATTGATTCTGTTCCGCTGGAAATTCCCTGTTATTTCCTAACGGATAACGGGAAGGAGTTTGCTAATAAGTTTCTTACCCAAACTTTAAAATAATACAGGGGGAAGCACATTACGACGTCCCCGTACCATCCTCAGGCGAACCCGTGGAACGGAGCAACAGAATGTTGAAGACGATGATAGCGATGTATGTGAAGGCTAACCATCGAGATTGGGACGTTCACTTGAATGAATTCAGGCATGCAGTGAACACCGCGACTCATGAGTCGCCACCGACCGCCCTACTCGGCTTCACGACTCAGGATTCTCCGGGCGGCCAGCAGCGGAGCCTGAACACTAAGGCCCTTCATACCCATAACCCGCTCGCACTCACACATGCACTCCGCCGGCTGCGCTCCAGCCGACCCTCCCTCCTTCATCTCTTTTTTTCTCATACACTTTTATTAAATATAGTGGACTTGAAGTGAAATTACGCGTGTGGTTAATGAAGCGTGTCTGCCCATTTCCCCTTTAGTGTTTGTGTTTTGAAGCGTGTTTTTCAGTGACCACGGGGCGGCGGTTAGCCCCAGTGGTAGCCAAGTGGAAAGAAACAGGTAGCAGAGTTTTGCCTCAGTCGTCGAGTACATTCCGGAACTCGACGCGCCAACGACCTCTCTTGAGGTCTGAGCCAGCCGGACAACGAACCACAAGGCGGTGTATAAGCACCTGGCGCACTTAGGATATTCATGAGATGATGTTCGATTTTCCGCATACGATAAATGTTGGGTTTTTGGTGTAGTTAGTTAGTGTAGGTTAGTTAGTTGGTGTAGGTTTAATTAAGTGAATCGAGTGCAGCCCTTAGTCCGCCAGTGAATAGTACGGGGTCATTGAAATACTATATCACAATTTTTCAAAAAGGTTTTTTCAGTACTCTACACGCTATATTTTGTAAAAAAAAATAGCACTGAAATCTGTATTAGTAGCAAGATTTAGATTCTGATGATACCTTACATTATAAAGGTAATTTTAAAATATCTCAAAAGATGATTAAGATATCTCATACTTTAAACATGCAGTGAATAGGTCTTTTAATACCTGTAAGTTTCTCCTTTACTTATTTTTACTAGCACGTATACTTCCCTTGTTATTCTCAAATAAACCGATTTTCGCAAATTTGGAAATATTTCATTTTTATATTTTTATATTATTTTTGTTTCTATACGCCCATATTTGGTTTTCAGGTAGTAAATTATGTAAATTTAAAGTAGATCCTCCGTCTCTTGAACTAATAGAAAACTGGTATTAGTGGTATATTATATCGTTGATTGATCATAGTGTAAGTGTCAATCGTGGGAGAGTCAATATATTGACTTTCCGATCCGTAACCTAACTGCCAGTGTTAAAAAATTCATATTACAATAAAAATTATTTTAAATAATTGAAACATTTTTTACACTGTACAAATTTATGTTGTCGATGTATTTTTTGACGTTGAATCCAAGTCAGGGGTAAATTTATCGTATATTGTATTAAAAATGAGAAAGAATTCCTAAATAAAGAAAAAATTTCTTTAAAAAGAAAATTTAAAGGACATTTTTTGGTCCGCTAAGATATTGGGTTTCCGCTATTCTAGACGTTAAATGAAAATTTGAATCCATTGTACATTTAGAATCGGATAGCGGACTACTATATTTGATGGTTAAACATAATCGAAATTATTTGAATATGTTATTTGTAAGTAGTTTATTATAAAATCTTTAATTATTATTGGGTTATTTACAAATTCTAAAATACCTAATTCCTTTCAAGTTCTTTATCAAAATTATCTTGCATTGACAATGAAATTTCTTTTATTTTAAACAGTGAATCAGTTATTTTTTAGGAAGAAAGAGATTCGTCTAAAATTTTATATCATACTTTAGATCCTTATGTCTATTAAACAAATGTAAATGATATACGCTGTATCATATTGAATAATTCTAAGATCCAGAGCCTCCACTGCTTAAGCCAACTTTAGAATCAACTGGTATTTGTTTCAAAAAACAATCTTCTAAGAATTGTACCATTGATAGATAAAGATGCTCTTTCACACCTGCTAAACTGTGACTTACATCCGGATAAACCTGCAAAAGTAGAAAATAATAATATTACTTCACTTAGTCATTAGATCTACAATAAATATTAATATGAATATTGTATGTATGATGTATATTAAATATTAATATGAATATTGATTGTATCGTGTATATTAAATGTACATTTAAATATTTATTTCTTAAAGAGAATGGATAGGATTAGAACTTAAAGAGAACGGAGCCATTAGGACCGATTAAGCTATCTGGGGACGAGGTGCCGCTAGCCAAGGAAGTGAAGTACGTGAGGGTAACCTTCGACTCCAAACTTAACTAGGTTAGGCACCTGCAGGTAAGAAAGGATAGTTTCATAGCATGCTTCTGGGCCTGCAGAAGAACTTTTGGAGCAACCCTGGGTCTCAAGCCTAAAATGCTAAAATGGCTGCATACGTCCGTTTTGAGACCCAGACTATTACATGGAGCAGTAGCTTGGTGGCCTGGATGCGTATTAAAAACAGGAGCGACAACTTTGCACAAGGATGCAAGCAATGGTCGTGAGAGGCATGACGGGGATGAGGTCAACAACATTAAAAGTTCTGGAAATGGTGTTAAGTCTCCCCTCGCTGGAGCTGATGATGTAAGCAGCGGCCCTTAAGGCTAAAACTAAATTATTAACTCTGTAACCGCCCTGCGTGCGCCCCGCCTGTTATGCAGGGTGATATTTGATTGGGGCGACTCGGCTCGGGGATATTATTTTTCTCAGCACTGCTACTTCGCTCTACTTCACTGCTACGATACCTAAAATTTCTAAACCTCTATCTCGAATACTACTACTTCTCTAGGCGTTTTGAGGAGTGCCAGAGGTCTTACAGGTGCCGCCGGGACAGGGATGATCCGCTCCGGCTAGTTCCTCCTGGCTAGTTTTTCCTGGATAAAAAATTTATCTTAAAGAATTTAAGTTTTATTCTCTAATAGCACGTGTTTACTACAACTATGACGTTTGTCTCTATTCAAAGCAAAAATAGGACCCAATTCTATTAAGTGGTTCACTCCAGAGTTTTCACAAATCGCATGATTATAATAAGCTATTGAAGCAGAAAGCAGGTCCTTGAGAATTCAGTAATTTATCACCTTTGCAAAAAGTCAATTTTTAGCAAAGATTTATAAACTTAATGGTTACGACGCTCTTTTTATAATAAAAGTCGTTGCTTTGGAAACAGTTTGAGAAGTTAATATTCTACCTCTCTACTATGGAAAATTATATTGTTTTTTTTTAACCTATTCAGAATACAGATATTCTCTCGTGAAAAATTAAAAAATAGTATATTCCGTAACAAGGGAGGTAAAATAGAAATGGTCCTAGATTGCACGGAAATTGGTACCCCAGCCGAAGTCGAGGTTGACAAACGTGGGATCTGAGCCATTCTTTTTTACTTCCCATGTTGCATAACTTTTTTTCGGCCTAGCGAGGCCGAAATCGTAAGTTTACGATCAGGCGCAGGATTGTAAAAATTCAAGAATTTGTTTAGTTGCGACAGATAGCCATGAAAAGATTTTATTAGTAAAATATGAATATTTGATAATGTTCGTTGTATCTAGCATTCGCGGTGGAATTTCACAATGTTGTAATTGCTACATCAAAGCTTATAATAAACATCTATGAAGGCTATGACTCAAGGAAACCTTTAACTTATATTGTGTACTTCGATATCAATGGCTTGTATTCGTTGGCATTATGTCACCTGCTACCCGAATTAATTTTTTTGTGGCTACCAAAGGCTAAAAATTTGACAGCTATTGAAATTATGGGTTAATCAGCCGAGATCAGTCAATGTTATATGTTTGAGGTGGATTTAGAATATCCAAAGGATTTACGCGCCATTCATAAAATCCCCCTAAATTATGTGATTTACTACAGAACTCTTAAACAGTGTTAAAGGTAGTTATCAGCTAGGATTAAACATATTCATATTCAAACTTTTTTCTTACAAGTTTTTCTTCTGATACACAGGTAAATGCTGACAAATTAGCTAAAAATTGAATCACTATTTCTTTTCCTCCTTTCTTATAAATTTCTTTTAACGTTTCATAAGAAATAATCGATGTAGAAAATTTAAGTCGACAATACGCTTTCCTTTGCAAATTAAATTTCTCGCTTCATCGTTTTGCAGGTTACGTTGTTCTTTACGCTTCTCGGCAAGTCCTTTCTTACACTTTTCCTTCTAAGCTACAACTTTATCTTTTATAAAACGTTCCTTATATTGCTTTCTTGAGAACATATTCACTCTCACTTTAATTTCTATTTAATTAACAAACTTCTATTTAATAAATCTTTCTATGAGTATCGGGTGCCAGTCGCGTGTCTGTCTGTCTCCCTTTCTCCCACTATTTCTCTCGTATAAAAATTGCTTGAAAGTTTTCTACTTGAACTCTACAGTTGGGATATAAACATTAAAAGCAGGATTATTAAAAATTTAAGCAGAGTACGAACTGAAGATAAAAGAAAATTGATAAAGATTTGTATATATTACGTCGTAAAACAAAAGCAAAACAAAAATAAGGAAAATGAGAATGTTATAATATTTACGATGTATCAAACTCTCTTAAAGATATAAAGGATTAAGTTAAGCAAATGGGTGACGAACCGATAAGGTAACAAGGCGGCAATAAAGGGATATGATATTTTTTATATTATTACATGAGATTCAAATAAGGGAAGACAAAAGCATAGGTCGTTATGGGATGCCGCCGTCTGGTCACATCTGTCAACAAGAAGAGATATCAGGTTGAGACGGACGTTTATAACAAGTCTATATACAAGTCATAGCCCACAATTACCTTCATCTGTTTTTGATGTAATTCAACGTGCAACGAAAATACACTGGGACCTAACGGATCCAAGACTTGCGGAGAAGAACTGGTTACACAAGGCACACGAAATAAACAAGATTTTCCAGAAAATTAGACAGTAGACAGTAGAGAAAAACTCTACCAGTATAGAAAACACTCAGAACGGGTTCACCGCTTTAAAATAATCAGGTGTGATTATCAGTGCCATTGGATAGTCGGGATTACTGAGTACAGTCACGCACAGCCAAGCAGACCGCACCTTAGGCAAGACTCAACTAGAGGGACGAGGCCAGAAGAGGAGACTCTAACAACAGTTCATACGACTGTTCCACCGACAGTGGTGGACAGCAAACGAGGTAGTTGCTGTCCGCTGTCCGAGCCTACCAGAGAGAATGAGAGAGAAAGTAAGAAAGCTACAGCAACCAGCTGGGAGCGCCGAGCGATCAAAAGAGCGGTTATCTTTGCCCCGCCTAATTCTACCCATATTTGAATACGCTAATTCACGCCTATAGCGATATTGAGGTAATTAAGATTTGTTCGAATTGTTTGTATTGTGCCTTGCGACCTTTTTGTAAAACCGGTACATTATAAACCATTGTAATTATACCGAAGTGTTTTTCATTAAAATCAAACAATTATATAATTAAAATTGTGTGATTTATTTTTCATTTCTCCCGAATAAATATAGCTTATTTTTCTTTTACCTGGACATAACATATAAACTAGCGAATAATGCTGTATTCGATAAAGCTATGGAGAATATAAGAAAACGGGTGGATCTAAAGCTACTAACGTATTGGTAAGATCTTTATTGAATTCAAGCTTGAGTTTCTAATCCTCTATTTAAACGTTTTAACATTTTTGCAGAGAATCTGGTTGGTTAAATCAGTGTAAGCTGGTATGACTGTATTAGATATTTCTATGATCTGTACAATTTTCACTACAATTAGTAACGAGGCAGATTAACTGCCCGTACAAAACTTGCCTATTCACAAAAGTAACAGGAAAACACTAACACGGAGTCCTTAGAGCAGGAACGTAAACCGTGGAGAGCTCTCTAATACAGCTAACATACCTGCCCGAATAAAGGCAAAACATACATACTACATGGCACTTTCTCTAAACCCTTACTAAAGGTCCTACAACCCTCTCAAAATCCCACCCACACTCCCTACTAAGTTCTTTCATGCACTGTAAAGAAGGTGCAAAGGATGCTGTTGGTAAATCCAAGAAGTACACATTGGACACCTTGACTGGCTGCATTGTCCGAGAGGGGACTTCGTCCAAGAAGTTTGGACCTAATGTAGGAATAGAAAAACCAATAAGGGCCAGCATAAGGTGCACAGCATATTAATAGTAAGGAGAAGAATAGCCATACCAGTACAGGGAGAGGTTAGTTTGGTCCATATTTCAAGCTACAAAAACAACCAGTTAAATACAGGCAAACATAAGAAGTGTACATTTATTTGTTTATTGTTTATGTATAATTCAATATTAATACACTACACAAGACCGGACAAGCACAAACGCTACACAGACAGCTGCGGGTTTTCCCAGTTCTTTATTTTCTATCCTAATCTCCTTCATTATGTTTCTGACACGAAGAAAGAATAATTTCAATATCGAGTCCCTTTTTTATGACATCCGACCGCTTCCGCATTAACGACCATACTCCTACCTTATGACGCTTGGTATTTCCCGCACATACGCTCCCGAACATGCATTTACTAGTTTTTCTACCATGGAATTTTGGCATTTTATTTGTTTTCCATCCCGACCAATCAGAATGCAGTTCTCACACTCCCACTCTACTACTCCTAAAGGAGAATTTCTCATCATCTCAAATTCGCAGACCAGACTTCACTCAACCGGCACCGAGAGCACAAGCACCTCAAGCCCAAGCCTTCTTCACGGAACACACGTTTTACCACACACCTACAGTCAACACCAAGTTCTTAATAAACACCATTTTTGCATAAAATATCACTGTGTGGCCATTACTCGTGAATCCTAAACAGCCACTCAATATTAGTTTGGCGAGTGATATGGAGCGCTAGCACTATTCTATCTGCTTCAAAACACAGTATAACATATATTATAATTAATTATTATACAATTAAATAAAAATGTTTCCTGATTTAATGAAAGATGAATGTGAGGTTAAAATTATAAAAAGGCTTATTTGCCTTCGTTCTAAAATATATGTGGTAAATATACAACGTGCAAACTTTATCAAAAAAGCAACATAAGTGGAACGGGCAATTGTTGACAGAACCATTGAATTTCAAAACTATATCAACTATTTGGAAGACACATCTCAAATTAATGAAGTTGATCAAAGACTCAAAAGGTCCAATGGATACCGAATGCATAGTAAATCTTAAAGTAAGTCACAGGATTTATAACTTGCGTACTTTAAATAGTTCATTTGTCCAATTTTCTCGGTAATTTTTAGAGAACACGTGTTTGACCTTGTTTAATCTAACAATATCGCCAACCTTTAATTTTCCTCTTCTAGCAATTTTTATTCTGATGTAAAAGTTTTCAATCAACTTTTGTCATTTTTCTTGTTTATTTTAGCTGGTGGCATTCCTATTATTTGTAATTGGGTGTGATGATAATTATAAAAAATTTGAGGTAAGATTTTTATCCTTCTGTATTGCTTACAGAGAACATTGTGTAACTAAGGTATTGCTCGGCAAGCGTGAGCAATAGCTTTGTCACACATAAGTCGGTACGCGACGCGCGTATATCTAATATTTACTTGCGTTAGCGCTACCGCGACGGCCGGAGAGCAAGTGCGCTCCCGAGCATCCCTACTCCGCGGCGCTCTCCCATCATGGGACAACGTTCCCACCGCGGCAGTCTCTTCCACCGGGCGCGCGTCGTATCGAGCGGGAGCTGAGTGTCGAATTCAGTCCACTCGGCGCACTGAGCCGAGCTCCAACCTAAAGGAGAGGCTATGACGCGTAATGAGCGTGATAGTTAGATTCTCCGTGATTTATTAAAATTAAGATAGCGTTGTATTTTTGGCGTAGCATCACCGGGCCAGCGAACAGGCGTTAGTTTTAATGAACGCGCTCAAAGCGTTTACCGTTTAATATTTAAGTTTTCTTTTTGTATTTTTTTTTCTACTTTTTTACTAGTATTATGAATAAAATACTGAATCAGTTTTAAGTGAAATAAAAGCTGTGTTAGTTTCTTCCGACTGAGTGAAATTCGTATTATTCTTTAAGTGCCGCGCTTGGGGTTTTCGAGCGTACTGAGCTCGATTGGTTTAGTGTTGCACGCGTATTGAGCGTGGCAACTTGGGGTTACAACGGGCGTATTGAGCCCGTTCGCGAGTAGTGCTTCTGAACGTACCGAGTTCAGAGGCAACCGAAATACCTTCTCCTACCCCATAACACGACTATTACAATTATTTCCACAGTACTCCTTTGATTGTTTGATTAAAAGACTCAACTACAAATGCTTTCATAATACTGCAGCGATTATATTGATTAATACCATATTTTCCAAAAATTCTTTTCCCTGATCAGTTCGAAGATTTTGGCAGATGATACGCTACTAATGATATTACGAAATGCTTGAGTTATATCGAAGCGCAAGATCATGCTATTAACCGCGTTATTGATTTTTCCTATATAACAAAAGATGCTCTTGTTTTTTTATATCCTCATTCCTCTCCATTTCTATCTTTTTTTCTTTTCATGTTTATTCATTGATTCCTCCTCTACTCCTAATTACAGCTTCAATCTTCCTTGCATATTAGAAATGCAATTTCGAATCATCCGTTGTGGGATCTGACGCCAAACTCTTATTAAAGCGTTCTCTAATGCTGCTAAATTATTTAAATTTGGATAGTTTTGACGCAATTGGCGGCCCAATATGTACCAGACGTGCTCAATGGGATTAAGATCAGGACTCATTGCATTGCAGGATGCCTCAGCAGTCTAAAGTTGTTTCTCTGAAAGAATTGGAAGGTTGCATTCGCTGTATGAGGCCTAGCATTATCCTGCATAAAAAGAAATCTTCTGTTTCTTGTTAAAGGTATCACATGAGTTTGCAAGATATGGTCAATATGACGCCTATCATTGAAAGTGTCTCGAACAATTACGAAAGGAGTTTGAGAATTCCGTAAAACTGCAGCCCAAACCATCACCGATCCTCCACCGTAAGCACTTATGGAACGAATGAAACGTTGTTCATAACGTTGTCCTGTTCGACACCAAGCTCGAGGTCTTCGGTCGTTACCATACAGGCAAAACCCAGACTCGTCAGAAAAAAAAACATTGTTCCAATTTCTTATTGACCAGTTTACATGGTCGCAAGCTACTGTAGATGAGCTCTACGATGTGCAACAGTCAACATCAGTCCACGGACAGCAGTTCTAGCACGCAGCCAAGATTCGTGAAGACGATTTATTACCGTCGATCGGGAAATGTTTCATGGGTGTCGTCGTTGTCGTTGTTGTCGTCGTTGTCGTTGTTGTTGTTATTGTTGTTGTGGTCGACGGTTTGAAAAATTTCGGGCGATGTCGTTTGCTGGAAGGAAAGGATCTTGAACAGCTTGTCGAATAATTGCTCGGTCGTCTCGATAAGTCGTTGCTCTATGTCGGCCTTGTCCAGCACATCGTTCATATTCATTTGTGCCGAGTCGTTTACCAATCTGCTTATATCTGTACCTGTACCTGCCGATAATGTCGCCTGAGATGCATTATCGCGTCAATTGAGTTTGAAAAGCT
The DNA here is from genome assembly GCA_018906775.1 of Sycophila sp. Sp_5. Taxonomy (NCBI): domain Eukaryota; kingdom Metazoa; phylum Arthropoda; class Insecta; order Hymenoptera; family Eurytomidae; genus Sycophila; species Sycophila sp. Sp_5. The sequence continues at coordinate 38,041 of JACCID010000446.1, forward strand.
GCTGTCAGTAATTTTTTTTTAAATTTACGAAAAAAAGTTTATTTCGAAAAAAAAATGTTGGTTGTTTTTTTTAAGCAAAAGTTGAAAAGTTTTCAAAAAAACTTTTTTTTAACACGTTATGACTACAGAAAACGTAAGAAATTTGTTGGTCACAATTTCGCACGAGTACAGTGTGCACATTTGAGGCATCAACTTTAAATTTACATATTTAAGAAATTTTTTTAGGGAAAATAAAGATTTAAATGTGTCCATAGCTTGAGCAAGGTAAGTCAGATATTTAGTCGATTAGTCGATTAGTCGATTATTTTTGGAAGCGCACCAGCGGGCCCCTGCGCGGGGACGTGCTGACTCGCACGTAGGCTAAGTAAGCTCTTTGTGCTTTGCCTCCTAGTTGTGATGTGCATACTCCCTCCGCTGAGTGTCTGCCAGGGCATACGCCCCCTAGTTACCTAGTGCATGACGAGGAACGGCGGCTCCCTAGCAGAGGGGACAGGGGAAAAAAAAACCCTCTGCTGGTACGCCCACGTCGTTCCATCGGCCGCTCCTCAGGGTCGGAGGGGTATTGTATGCCCGGCTCACCTACGGAGAGCGGGTGCACATCACAACTGGACTTTACGTTTAAACGTGGGATCCGAACCACGTGAGCTTATTGATGTTATTAGACACTTGTAAACAGTGGTGTCTCTCAGTTTTTGGTATAGACCGGGCTCGAACCAGGGACCTCCCGGTTACGAGTCCGATACTCTACCGACTGAGCCATCGCCGCTCTTAAGTCAGATATGGCCTCTTAATTGTTTTTCAAATTATGGAAATTTTTAAAAAATGTTATTTGGACCTTTTCGTTGTTAATTAATTAATCTTTAAAAAACATAAAATTGAATAAGAATAAAAAAATTGGAAGGAGGGAAGTTGTAATTAGGAATAGAGGAGGGAACACACAATACTGAACACGATACACGCACATGCACACGCACACGCACACGCACACACTCATGCTAACCACTTTAGAAAATGAGTTTGGAGTCATAAAATACTGTGGAGCCGACGAACCACAGGGTCTTAATTATCGTGGTGCATTATTAACGCACGTGCGTAAGCAAAAAAGAAGCACAAATCCGACCGTGCAAATTCCACGTGGTATGATCTGGATAATGCTAATTCCGGCGATGATTCGGTCATCAATCAAAATTTTTTTCAGAAACTTTGATGTTCTTAAAAACGAATAAAAAATTATTTTTCAATTTTTTTTTTAAATTAAAAATTATTTTTTCAAGTTTTGGATATTTTCCAAAAAAAAATTATTAGACCTTCTTGTTGTTAATTAATCCGTACAAAACATAAAATTAAATAACAAAAAAAAAGAAATTATTGATTTTTAAAAAAATTAAGCTTAGTTTAAGGAACAAAAACTCTGTTCCCTTAATTTTTTCGAAATTTCAATCGATCGATCCAGAAAACCCGCTGCACCGATCGATCTAAAAATTTAGGGGGCTCTTCGGGATAAATTAGGCTAAAGAATTTTACTATGACCTAAGCTTTCCTCCCAATATTGACAAATATACAGTCGATTAACCAAAAAGCGGGAAAATGGCATTTTTTGGTTCTTTTTTCATGTTAATGTTACAGGTGGAAAATTTCATTTTCATAAATTAATCGTGACAGATTTTTATAGGAAATTTTTTGTAGAAAACAAAACCCTGTGTCCGCCCGCTAGGCGACCAATAGTTCCATAGATATTGGCAGTTGAATGAAAAAGGATTTTTTGCACTCAAAATTCGATATCTCGAAAACAAATGGTTGTATTTGGTCTATTAAAAAAGCAAATTGAAACTGAATAAATAGGCTATGCGACTTATGCTTTGGTTCAGCTCGAAAAAAATTCTCCATGTCCTTAAAGCAAGAAAAAAAAATGCAAAAAATTGGCAATTTTTTTTTGTGCTTTATCTAAGGATTGCAGAACTACCAGTGCTCCGAAAAATTTTAAGTTAAAAATCTGTAAACTAGAGTATTTAAGGATCCAAAGCTATTTTTTGTTTCCTGTTCGACCATTTTTCACTAAGATATAGCCTGTTAAAAATCGCCAAAAAATTTCGAAAAACTTTTTGTTCCCTTAATTTTTGTGAAAAGTCTATTTCTCATTACACTTGGAAGAGGAATTTCCGTTTCTGCATTGTATGTGAAAAAACCAATTTCTTTTAATTCCGAAAATATTTCTCAATAAAGAAATATACGGGATTTTTTCTTGGCTATTCGACAGTGATAATGACCATGACCTTGACCATAACCTCGAATGTCATTTCAAGGTTAACTTGGTTTTTCCAAATGGTAACCCATATTTTTGACACCGGATTCGGAAAGAGCACAAAATTTTGGATCGAAATTGCTTTTAACATTTTTTGACTAAACGTATAGTTTCTGAGAAAAAAATTTGCTAATATTTAAACATTTTTAAACTCTTCAATTTTTTTTTCGAAAAAGATGCATCAATCCAAAAATTACTAAAAATATTATTGATTTAGAATTGTATGAGAACTATGGTGGTATTTTTTATTCTTCTAATTTTTAATTTTGTGCAATGCCTAAAAAACAATATTCTAAAAAATTAAAAATTGGAAAAATAAAAAATACTACCATATTTTTCGTGTAATATGGCATGCAATCAATAACATTTTTAGTAATTTTTCGATTACACGCATCCTAATCTTATTTCACATTGTCTCTATAAAATTAAACGACTATTTCTTCTGTGCTTTTTTCTCAACATTTTCATTTCAGGTCCTCTTTTCAACTTTTCAATTTTTTTCAACTTTTGAACATTTTTCAACTTTTCATTTTTTTTGCCTTTTAACGATGAACATGGTAAACGGTCTCCCGCTTTGCTGAAGGTGTTCCTGAGAGTTATCCTGTATCAATTTTTTTCACATTGACAAAGTGGAGATCAGGCTTCCCTGTAGATGACGTCCTGTGATCCTGAGCATGTTGATGGACACCTGGACATCATCTAAAATACTTCTAAATTTAACGTTCGTAACTAAACCCGTTACGGCGTTAAAAAGGGCTTTATTCCTCTGAGAGGGTCAGTACTTGCGTGCTCTGAACTGAGAATTCGAAGGATTTAGAAGCCTGCCGTAGACATCCCCTTGGTGTTATTTTCTAAGGTGATAAAAATTAATGAAATCCTTCTTTAAATTAACATTTTTATAATCTTTATCGTCTCTTATATTAAAATATTTATTCAGGTTCTTTTTCTTTTTCCGAACATTTCGACCGATAATTCTTCGATAACTGATTTTTGCAGATAATTGGACCATTGTTTCATCTTCAATGCAAGTGCCTCAAACTACATTTTTGCAAGTGCGAGATGACTCTCTTGTAGACGACGACCGGTTTTCCTCAGGGTGTTCCTGGACACCTGAACATGAACATCTACAGGAACAGCCCCCAATTTTTCCCCCATTGACTAAGTGCCGGGTGGGCTTTCTTGTTGACGACTACCCGTCATCGTTAGGGTGTTCCTGGACACTTGGACATCGTTTGCAGGAACAGCCCCCAATTGTTTCCCATTGACTAAATGCGGGGTGGGCTGCCTTACAGTTGACGACCCATCATACTGGGGGCGTTCCTCGATATTTATGTATCTTTTCCACACCACTTTTATGAACCAATAACCGCTTTTATCACCAATATGAAGCAAATGTATTTTTTATTTGTCATATTTCTTTAAAAACAATATTTTTTATAAATTTCTTGATTGTTAGTCATTTAATTTTTTTATTAATAAACTTAGTTTTGGGAATAGGCATTTTCAAGTTTTGTTTACTCATAACTCTTGAAAGTGCAATATATAATTGCCTATGACTAAATACTGGTGATGATAGATAAACTTCAACTTTTTTAAATGACTGACTTTGCGATTTATTGATGGTTACAGCATGAGCAAGACGTATTGGGAATTATTTTATTGTCGCATAGAATGGTATTTCTTTAGTGGATGGTGATAGATTTATTCTTGATATAATTACTCTTAATTCATTTCGATTACCTGTAGTGATTTATGCTAGAATACGAAAGTCTTTCGTTAATATTATTTAATATTATTGTCAACATATTTGTATCGTCTAAATAATTATTACAAGGAAGATTGAAATTGGGTATTGAATATCCGTGTACTGTTAAAATTATACTTATTATACCTATAGCTTATTTTTAACCCTCATTTTCATTCATATTAAAAACTAGTTTTATATTTTTCATACATTTACAGTGGATTACGATATAGACATACGTATGCAAATAATTTGCACATAACTTTTGGAAAGATGTTGGTAGATGATACGTGTAAACATTTATTCCATTCTTCATCTACATTTATTAAGCTTCTAGCTTTGGCAGCATCATAAAATGATAAATGTAAAGTATTGTTATAGTTTCTTGAATCTTCAAAAGATTTAGCTCCTCTAAAACTGTAAGCAATAATAATAATCTAATGAAAAACCCTTCACGGTGTTGAGCGTTAATCATTTACATCTTTCTATTCAATATCATTCTCACTAAAATTGGTTTTTGCAGTCGTTTCCTTATATTCCATCTCTTTGTTTTTTATCGAATATATAATGATGTGGAATATCGGTATAGCAATATTCATTAGCATTCGAATTTTGTTTATTTAATTTAAACCATGCTGTTAAAGTAGTATCTACATTTTTAATAAAACTTTCTTCCCCAAATAGTATTGTATTGCAAGATATAATACTATTAGGCTACTTACAAGAGGCTGGAAAGCAGAACTGATTGATTTTGAAAGAAGGGAGATCAGGCTACTGGTGAGCTGGCTCACAGGTCACTGTGACTTGGCTTACCACAGACATAGGATATGAAAAACGAGTAAGAAATTTTGTAGGTTCTGCGGAAAAGCAGACGAAACCCCCATACTTCTCGTTTTCTATTTCTAAATAGTTGTTTCTATTTCGCTTTCTATTTTAAAATAGTTGGAGCACGACGAAGTACCCTCAATGAGGAAAAATTTTATTATAATTTTTTTTATATACAGGAGCAAATTTTGGTAAAAGATCGAGCGGCGGACATTTTTATTTTTTCATTTTATTATTTATATATTGACCTGTAGGGGACGGGAGAGCCACTATAGTAGCTCGACCATGGATAGACACTTTACATATGAGTATTTCTCAATATTAGAGACACATATTATGTGCTTTTTATAGAAAATACTGAGAAATCCAAATTCCCCGTCCTCTAAAGGTTAACAAAACTAGGGTTTTGTGATTTTGCCATGAAGAGGAATAGCCTCGAGACCTTTTTCCACTCAGACATCGCAGGGAAAATATTTAAATCCTCTAATTGAAATTGAGGTTGGCGGCCACCGTCTAGTGTTTGTTGCACGAAAAATTAAGTTAATGGGTGGTTTGCTATTGCATTTATTATCTTTTATAAATTTGGGACGGCTTACATCGGGAGATTTACAACATGTTCGCGCAGGTTTAAGGGCGGCCGCCACCATACATTTCTGCTATTTGGGGTTAAACTATTGATTTTGTTGTCACATCCAAGGTCAAAATATTTTGTACCAACTTCATATTCCATTGTAAAATTTTTCAATCGTTTCATTTCCGGGGTCAAAAATAGGAGTTCACATTTGAAAATCTTATGTTGTCTTTCAAAATACCTTTGAGGTCATGGTCAAGCTCAAATTCGAGGTGTGACACGGTAGAACGGTGTGCTATGGCTAGCTCGCACTACTGCTATCCCGTCGTGTCGTCGTACATAAAACTAATTTTCTCACTCTATCTCGAAACTCTCTCAGAGGAGAGACCCCGCCATAAATCCATCGCCGGGACTGACGACGTACGCGAGTTTACATCCACGCACACACACACACTCGCTCAATCCGTTGGATCCCCCGTGGACACCTATGATACCACTATTCCCGCGCGCAACGCGACGTTCTCCGGTATTTATGCCAATTCGGGGTTTCGTCCTCTACCCGAATATGATGATAAATTTGGTAACCCCCGGTTTATCCGATTTTCCTGGAAGAATGTCGTCGATTAACCGATTTATAATTCCTCTTTGCTTATCACTAATCTCTAACATCCATGCGCACTCTGCGTACACTATCGACTCTTCACTACTTTTTAAAAAGACTCGCCACCCTCCGTTTCGTGCCCGCTTAAGACCTCGACCTAATGGCGTATCGACACCAAAGACGTTATAAAAATCCATACCAAGAATTAATTCGTGGTCTAGATTATTTACCGCTTTAACTGGTAAAGCCTCGGCGTGGCTATCGATTTCGATCACGACGTTAAACACATCGGCGGCACGCGTAACTTTCCTCGTTACGCCCTTAATCGCGGAATTACTGATTTTCAAATGGTCGCGATTCCGTTCGCTCAGCCGTGGGCCCGCAAGTGACAGCATGGCGCCAGACTCGTATAATGCTTTATACGTCTCGCCTCCCAGCACCACCGTCAGAAAATAGCGATTTTCAGCACTTCCGCCCGGTACATTCTCATCCGACTCAACTCTCGTTTTTCTCTTTGCACCCTTCGACTCATCACTACATCTTCTAACCGCGACGATGACTCCTTATTCAACGGTACCAATGCTCCGAAAATTCCTCCCGGATTTGCCTTCCAAGCTCCGCGCTCGCGTAACTCCATTAACAACTAATAGGGAGTTTTCTCCTTACGCGGTTCTTTGGTAGATCTCAGAATCAATCCTGTTCTCTTGGGCAAATTCCATCGCTCATCTTCACTCAATTCACGCTCACTAACTCGCGTCTCTTCCCGCACCAAATTGTTTTTTTCGCACAAATCACCCTCGCTTGAAATTGATCGCGGGGGGGCAGCATCTACTTCTCTCCCCCTCCTTGATCGTTTCCAAAACACTGGAAAAACGCTGAACACCATGCGCAATTTCTTACCGTCACGCTTGGTGCGCCACAACCTTGGCGCAACATTTCACTCGACGATCGCGAATCACGTGGCCCGTTTTCCCACATTCGAAACACTGAATGTATGGGCATTCGGCCGCTCGATGACCAACACTTCGGTATGTAAAACACGAGCCGAAAAAAGTAGGACGTGCACTTATTGAACTTACGTGTTGTTGTCCCTGGGCTTGTGCGTTTTCCCTTACTTGGCCACCACTTGCACCCTGATTATTTGGCTGATGGCCGTTATACTTAGGCCGCGCGTTTTCTTGATGTTGCCAAGGTTCCCGATGCGATATTTTCCCCGAAGCATTAACGGTTACGCAATTACTCGGCTGCTCGTTCACGTTGTTTTTCGTCACTTGCGCATACGTAAGCGCCAGCGCCTCCTTCACCGGCGCATCGACACAATGTGCCGCTTGCAAAGGTGCTAACGTCGCGTCAACTCCCGCCCGCGCACTAACCGATTCGTTATTCCTCGTCTCAACCAACGCCTGCTTACCTTCCTTTTTCTTCCCCTTGCTATGCCCCTGTTTCTCTTTTTCCCCCGCACTCACCACTCTCTCCACTTGCGACTCAACTACAGCAATTTTACCGCAAATTTTCGGTTTGGTCGACCCCATGCACGTCGCACCAGGCACACACATTTTCTCTGTCGGCGGTGGCGGCACATACCGTTGATCTAAGTCGCGCTGACGTTCCCAAAGGCGACCATACCGTTCAATATCGGCCAACGAATCTATGACTTTATCCTTCATCGACTTACAATGCTCCGGGAGCAGATTCCGATATACGTTATCCACGATTTCTTCTTCATCCGACGGCATTTTAAATCATCGCGGAGATCGTCTCCTCTTTCCCTGCGTACGTACGCGCAAATCTCGAAGAAGATCTTGTCGATCAATCTCTACTACAAATGGCTTTTTAAATTCGCGCTTGAACACGGCCGACGAATTGAAACTTTTTCTCGCTGTTCGGAACCAGCGAGACGCGCGATTTTGTAAAATGCACGGTAATGCTCTTATTTCATCAACATTTTCATTTACTCCCCCGCTCGTGACATCACTATCCTGCCGTAATCGCAAAGCATTTTAGGCGTGTACATCGGCCACCGTTACCTGAGTCTTGCTCGCCTTTGTCGGTCGGTCGCGTTTTCTTCCGCCGATCGACTTGCTTATTCGCGAATCACGCAAAATCGTATCATTCGCATGCTCTGGCAATTCTTCTACGGCGGTGTCCCATTCATACCAGGGTACATATATCCGTTTTGTTTAACGTGCGACACCTGCCTTGCGGCTTATTCACACGGCCTCCCTAGAGGCGTCGGCAATGGGATACGCCCATATCTTCGTGCAGATCGTATAAGACGACTGCTACAAATTTCTCACTCTGTGGTTTCCAGGCACAGCGATCCTCTTTGTTGGAGGCGAGGCCCTTCTAAAGCCTCTACCCGTTCTGCAGGCGGGATGCCCAAGTTGTGCACCGCAACTCACACGTCGAGACCGAAGTCTCTAGCCCGCATATGGGCTTAACCACTGCCACTACAAGGCCGACCTCAATTGACCCGGACGGGGCATCGCCCCGCGGGCCCCGTGTCTCCCATAGTACCTATATATGCTCTAGGTACGAGTGCGAGACAAAAATTGCCTCTCCCACCTTCAGGACCTTCCTGGTCTGTCCCTCGGCTCGGTATCACCGCTTAGCTGGGGCCGGGGGCTTGCTACACCCCGGGGATGTGCCGTGGCACAGAGCCCCCCTTGCTGTCATACATTCGAGCTACAGCTTTCATTCACCCTGAGGGCGTCAGTCATTCAGTAGACACATACACTCCACCTGGCCTAAGCCAGTCTACTGCCGGTAACTCACCGGCAAGAGCGTGACCGCCTTCCAATGTTGCCGTTCCGACGACCCACACACCAGTCGGAGGCTCCGTCCATAGCTTCTCGACTACTAAGCCATGCCCCACACATTCATACGTCTACATAGGGGGGGGGGGCGCCGAGGAGGGGGGGGGCCTCGGCTAATTTAAAACAACCCAACACATTCATACCTCACTCGCTGGGCACGACCTTTCGTCTTACGCTATCCCGGTGCCCCCAGTCGATGTGAGGTGTCGCCTTACTAGGGCCGAGGCCGACCATCACTCCCACATTAAGGCATTGGTCAAACCGGTGCTTCGACAGAGTGGGGTCGCCATCTCCCCAGGGGACGGACCCCGTCTGCTCCAACGCTTCGGGTCCGCGGGGCCGCTGATATCCCCGAAGCATCCCAGTGATCGCAGCGCCCTGCACAGCCACCTCTTTTATGCAACACCTATTTATCCCTCATCACACTTTCAATACAACCATCACTTTCATTACAATGCTTCTTTTTTCTACATTCAAGGACAAACTTTCATTCATACGCCACTCCAAGCCAATACAACAACATCTCAATACAATCTTCAACACATTTACACTTTGTCTCTTTTTTCATTCACAGTTGTCCCAACAACACAAACATACTACATGGCTGCGCGGGAACACCTTGAGTCACCTAGACGCCCCCTGCGGGGCATACCAGGGTACACTCTCATTTTCTGGATCATCTTCACTATATACCGCGCGACGGAGCCGATCACGCAACTCCACACTTCCCTCAACACTGCATCTCCGCGCGTTCAACTCGGCTTCTAATTCCGAAATATCTAAATAACTCATAACTTCTGCGTGGCTAGTCATGATTACCCGTTCCACGAATTTTCGATCGAAATTAAAATATTATTTCTCGATTTTTTCCCGGAATTATTTTCTCGCGCGTCACGATACCGAGAAGGATAGGACGATTGCTGCCGCGTCACAACAAGCGTCTCCCCCCTCTACTCCGCGCAAGCAAGAAGCTACTCGAACTCGGCGCGGCGATCGACCGTCCAGAACTCACTCTTTCCAAGAATTTAATTTATTAAATTTTACTCGCGAATACGGTTAGGGCTCCACTTTGGGCTCCAAAATATTATGTGACACGGTAAAACGGTGTGCTATTGCTAGCTCGAAACTCTCTTAAAGGAGACCCCGGCGTAAATCCGTCGCCGGGACTGACAATGTACGTGAGTTTACATCCACGCACACACACACTCTCGCTCAATCCATCGGTGCCCCCGTGGGCACTTCCGACACCACTGCTCCCCGTTACCTCCCGGAGTTCCCACTCCGACGCTGGTCGTCATCACTTAGCCGCCTAGATGCCTCGCACACCAGGGTCGCCGCTATGTGGGAGCTGCTGACGTTAAGGGGGCTAGCCTGGGTTAAATTGATAAAAATACACTTTCCAGTATAATAGGTGTAACAATTGTATTCATCACTTTTGATTGCTGGAATATTTTACACTTTAAGTACTCGCACAATCTAAGCTATTTATTCATTATTACGATCCAAACAGTGTTCTTTATCTCTCCTATTGTTCCATCATAACATTTAAAATTTTTATTCATTTGTCCACTTGCCATAGCTTTTTTCTCAATAAAGTAACTTATATGACATCGGACCAGATTTAAAATACTCTTCATTACCTGCACTTCAGATGTATCACATCACTTTTCTGAAAAAAAATTATATAAAAAGTTATTGTAGACACTTATTGTCTAAAATATTAGGCGATTACTAATATTTTGCGGATCCTCGCGGCGTGCGAGTAGGGCCGTGCGCAACCAACCAATAGCCGTAGAAAGCGACGACCACTCGTACTTTGATTCGCGTGTCGACCTTGTGTGATCGCGGCGTGATCTTACCGACGCTTCACGCACTCGCTCGCACTCACTCTAACCCATTCTCTCTCTCACTCGCGCTTACGGTTACCGTCACAAAGGTCACTATTTTACTTCCCCCTTGAAATCATACAACATTTGCATAGACCACTTATTGATTTCCGTCTTCGCAAATGAGTTATTCAGCTGTGTAAATTAAAATGGGACACTCTGTATATGTAATAATAACGAAAAATTAAATAGAATTAATTTGTGAATATTGCAATGCAAAACATTTTCTATTTGAATTAACGACAAATAAATTTAAAAATTGTTGTTATAAAGGAAAATTTCTATTGTGAGTATAGATTTTATGAAAAATATTTGAATAATAATTATCCATATATTAATTCGATGAATGTTGAATATTGAAGGCCAATTGTGACACGTATTTGTGGTAAAAATCAACAGAATACATATGCATTGTATCTCAATGATGAAGAGAGAAAATATGATGTATTATATATTTTAGATAATGTAAAAGCTAACCAAATAAGAACAAATTACTATGTAATTGTTGAAAAAAATAGATAATAAAAAAAAAAAAAGGAATCCTTATACTTATGCTTACAAAATGATACAAGTTACAACAGAAGTTGAATCTTTGATGTTTATTATACCAAAAATGATAACTTTTATATTTTTCCAGTCAAATATGCTTATCCTTTTTTTTTAATAGATTAAATTATAGGAATGCGGGCTGCAAGTGAACCGGAATTGTAATGTACTTAAAGCTAATGCATCAATGGTTTCAATCAAATATAACTAGAAACTTTTTTTTTACAATTTTTTTATTTTGCAATGTATTACTTAATATTTCTTTTATTTATTTATTAATCATTTCAACACAATAAATAATTACAATAATTGATTACATAAACCGTTACAAAAGTAACCCACCAGAGCAAAAAAATTCCTCGGTGCTGGCTTTGTTCTACATAAGCTAAGTACTTCATAACTAAAAAAAGGAAGAAGAAAAAAAGAAGAAGAGGTTATGATAATAAGAAAGAATAGAGAGAATAAATTTTTTTTTCTAAATTCGGATATTTTACAAATAAAGTATGCAAGCACGTTACTAGGTAAAAAACTGTTTGCAATAATTTGAGCAATCCTAACTACTTTGATCTTAATTATCTCCAATATCTTATCAGTATTGTACTAATTTTGTTGAACTACTTGTTTTGTAAATTTCCCTTTCGGACTTGTTTAGTCTTTTAGAACATGTTAGACTAGCCGCCCATGTCACTCGGTAGTATGGAAATATATCTTTGGGCTGTGTTGAAGAGTTACATCTGCAGGAAGACGTGAAAACTATTTCATCTAATACTATATTATATCATGACTTCTGTTGTCTCGAAGTTGATTGCATAGAGTTGATAAAAGATTGGATGCCCTTATCTCCTCTATCGAAGTATAGAAATGTTTTGTTATTTTCCAAATAATTAGGACATTATATATCCATTGAAGTCCTTAATTCGTTTTCCTTGAGGGGTGGGTCATGGACTGCTTAATATTTTATCCTAGTAAAAACATCTTCAATCAGTGAAAATTCTACTTTTATATCTTTTGTATCTGTAACTTTTTTGACTTTCTAAAATATTGATGTTTTATTTTCGGATAGTGACAAACTTCACAGTTAATTTTATTGAGGTTTTGGTTAATCGAAATAGGTAAGTTTTTACTAAGATTTTAGTATTAGAATTATTTTTTTACTAATTTTAATAATGTAAATAAGATTGGATTGAGTTTCTTGTATTTTTTTCCAGCTGTAATTTGATATTCGCCTGTGAGATCTTTTATAATTTTGATTACATTTTCCGTGTACACGTACGTATCTTCTAACATCTTGTGTTAATTTTTCTTTTGATATCCGATTCCCCTGGACTTTCAAAGTGGAAACAGATAGTTTCAGTGTACTCGTCCTAAGTTGCGTATGTTAGAAGTCGGAAGTATTTGGTATTGTCAGCCCTATTTATTGTTTTGACAGTTGGCTATTTTTTGCAGGTACCTGTTCATTTTTGCCTCTACTTCCATCCAATTTTTACCAGTAACGATCATTGTTGTGTCATATACATAAGAAATGATATCGCCTTCCTGTAGTTCTTTTGATATGCATACTAGTCCTTCTTAGGAAATGTTTAGTAAATTATCTCTGTATATTATAAAAAACAATAGCCCTAAAATAGTTCCTTACGGTAAGCCAACATTTATCGTATTGAATGTACTTGTTTTTCAATTTATTTTAACTCATTGCTTTCTACTAGTGACATAGTTTTTTAATAATTTGTGGGCTTTCCCTCTAATTCCATAGTTGTATAGATTATCTAATAAAATTTGGCAATCAACTGTATCGACGGCTTTGGCTAAATCAAGAAAAGTAATTGCAATTGAATTACTTTTATCAAGGTTATTATAAATTTTGTTAGTAATGTAGTCGTTTCCCAAGAGTTGTCCCAAGTGTTCGAGCTAGCATAGCGATCGACTAGACCATTCTCTTCGCGACGTAGGAATCATCATGAGGAAATGGCAAGTAGGGTTTGCTGGGGAGAGGAACCGAAGTATAGAAGTGTTCTTTACCAGAGAAGATTACCGGGCAACAGCAAATCTGTTTGACGATCAAATGCTGGCGTCTCTAGCGGAGTTTGCAAAACGAAAAACATAAGTGGCAGTATGGAAGCGATTTTGTTGCGATAGCAATAAGATGGTATGGAACGAATCAACGCTTTCACCAAAGGTTGATTGCAGAGGCAAATGCCCGTAAAATGAGGCGTAAGAGAGTATATTCTCATCGGGATTATTCGTAAGCCGCAACCGATCCCTTCTATTTCAGCGCAAATTGATCTATTGCACTGGAATACGCTGCCACGCTTGCAGAAACAGATCAAAAGATCTGATTATTCATTGATCGAAATGCTGTTCAATCGAGAAAAATAAATCTCTTTAATATTTATTTTAATCTTTCTGTTATTTTCCTGGTCACGTCCAGGTCCGGTCACGGCCAGCCTTCCTGTAAAGCGCGACCGAGAGCTAGTCGGTGCGGGTGATTTTCCTTCAAGGATCCCATTCGGCACGTGGTCGGGCTCAGCTGAGCTCGAGAAAGCCGGGACTTCGAATCTCCCTGCGTTTGTAGCAAACGGCATTGCAAGTGTTCAGCACGCTACTGCAAACTGGGACGTAGGTGCGGACTAGGGGCGGCCCCGTTACATCATAAATAATATTTTTTATTATACTATAAAAGATGGCGGACGGGGTAGGATTGCCTCCCGAGGCTATCCCCCCAGATATTAATTTAAAATGTCACAGACAAAAATGTACAACCGTTGTGTGTCTATTATGTGATGGGGCTTACCATAAAGTGATTTTAACAAAAAAAGAGGTGGACAATACATCTCCAGTGTGTTAGTTAAGTGTAGTGAACATGCGGATGTAGATTTAACCTCAAATAGTAACGACCCACGTGTGATAATAACCTATTTTAAAAGAGAACTTGAAAAACAAAAAGTGATAGCAAACAAACAGAATGACAAATACAACAACATAGTCGAAGAGTATAATATATTAAAGCGGAAATATGAGGGTTTATTACAAGAAAAGAGAAATGAATCGAACATGGAACTAGACGAAGTCGATGACAATACAATGCTAGACTCTATAAAGGTTGAAAATAATCTACTCCGACAACTTAACAATGAATTAACTGATAAGAATAAATTACTAACAGAAATACTGGAAAAAGAAAGACAAGCACCGAAAATGAATAATAGAACATATGCTGACATTACGTCAGGTAAAGTGAATTTCCAGAACAATAAAGTGCCAAAGATTATTATTAAAAGAAAAGATGAAAAAGAAAACTCTAATATGGAAGAAAATATAATCAAACAAATCGCAGAAGAAAGAGGAATTCAAACTAAAATAATTATCAAAGGAAAAAATTACACATGGATCATCAACTGCATGAACGCAGAAAGTGCTAGCAGAAAGAACCCTCTTTAATAAACTGAGACATATTTATAAAATTGAAAAAGAGGAAAAGAAAAACCCAGTAATCAAAATAGTGGGAATAACAGGAATATCTTTTACCGAGACCCAAACCATTGAAAAAGATATCAACAGTAGAAACTTTTATAACCTTGGAAAAAAAGGCAAAGTATTACATTTTTATAGAAACGACAGAAACAACTCAGTAACATTTCTAATGGAAGTGACATCAGAAATGCATAAGCAGATTAAAGAGAACAGAAACAGAATTTTTGTAGCGCATCTTTGCTGCTGAGTATATGATGTAATTAATGTGAAACCATGTTTTAATTGCGGAAAAGTAGGGCATAGTGCTACTAAGTGTCCAAACCCAGTTGCATGCTTAAAATGTGCAGGCAAACACAAAACACAATACTGTGAATCAGTGAACAATAATAAATGTGTTAATTGTTGTGATAGCAATAATACATATGGCACAAGATATAACACTGATCATGTGGCTGTGGACAGTGAACAGTGTGCAATTCTCAAAACTAAAATAAGCAAGTCATTGGCCTCTACAAATTATGAAACTAATCCTACCGTGCCGAGATTCCTTGATAAAGTAGGAAACTTGAAACAAATGCAGAGTAAAGAAAAAGCAACTAACTTGCCGGCACTCAAGATGTTAAGCGTCAGCAACATTTCGATAGCGTCGTCTACAAGAGACAGTGTAATCTCAAACAGGAGCACAACAGAACCAACACCATATAATAGAAAAAAAACGTCGAGTGCATCGAGTACAAGATTTTAAGTAAGATAAAAAATAAAAATTATCTAATACTAAACATAAATGTTAGAAGCTTGAATGCCAATTTCAGCAAACTGGAATGTCTAATCGAGAGCTTGTTAGTGAAACCATGCGTAATTGTATGTACCGAGACATGGAACCTAGAATTGCCCCAGACATACAAGCTTCCAGGCTATAATATGTACTATAATTATAGCAAAATAAATAAGGCTGACGGAGTTGTGATGTACATAAAAGATAATCTAATAGAAACGACTGAAATCCTGGAAGTTGGTAATCTGAGATTTCTAGATTCTATAATAAAACTACTTAAGCTTGATCTTGATATAACTGCAATATACAGAACGCACGACATTACAAAAACTGAATTTATACTAAATGTAAAAAAATTTCTAGAAACACGCTTATCATACAAGAATCACATTGTTATTGGTGACTTTAATATTGATATAAATAGTAACGAAATATTAAATCAAGAATTTTTACTCAATTTTCTTGAACTTGCTTACTTGCCAGGATTTGCAGGTATAACAAGACCATCGCATAAATACCCATCAGAGGCATCCTGCATTGATAACATTTTTATTAAAAGTGATTTTGGTAAATACAAAACGTATAAATTAGACAGCCTTTTTACGGATCATTATCCTTTATTTTTAAGCATAGAAGATGATTTTACTGAAACACATACTAAGCAAAATAAAAATTATACACTTAACTACAATAAGCTAAAAAGACTTACAGGAAAAATAAATTGGCAAAACGTACTTAACATTACTGATCCAAATAAGGCAATAGACACATTTATAGAAAACATACAAAATTGTGTAGACTCATCAAAAAGATTATACAAACAAAAACAAAGAAAAATATGGATCACTAATGCTATTATGGTGTCCTGCAATAGAAAAGAGAAATTATACAAAGCATGGAAAAAGAACCTACTAATATTAAGTTTAAAACAGAATACAAAGATTACTGCAAATTACTAGATAAAGTAATTAAAGAAGCTAAAAAAAATTATAATAGAAACATATTTTTACAAAATAAAAATAATCTCAGACAACTTTGGAATGTTATAAATGATAAAATAGGGAAGAATAAAACAAAAAACACCAATATTAATTATATAATTGATGAACATAACAATAAAATAGAGAATCTAAATGAAATGGCAAATGGTTTTAACAATTACTTTTGCAACATAGGACCTAACTTAAGTAAAAAATTAATGTGCCTACAAGAATTATCCATCAGAATACGACTAATGTCAAAAACTCTATTTTCATAAAACCAACAAATTCATTAGAAATAGGAAACATCATAAAGCAGCTGAAAGATACATCAGGAGGTATTGATGGAATAAATGCCAAGACAATTAAAGTTATTGCCAAAGATAAACTTAATCCATTAGAATATATCTATAATCTATGTATACAAAAATCAATTTGGCCCAATGCACTTAAAAATGCAGAAGTAGTTCCTATATACAAAGCGGGGAAAAAAAGTTCAATGAATAACTATAGACCTATCTCATTAATATCAAATTTCGCTAAAATCTTTGAAAAAATAATGCATAATAGACTTTATGATTTTATAAACAAACACAATATATTATCAAGCAATCAATTTGGTTTTACTAAAAATAAAGGAACCAAAGAGGCCTTACAACACGTCACCAATATTATTTATAATAACTTAGATAAAAGTAAACCGATTATAGCATCATTCTTAGATCTTGCTAAAGCTTTTGATACAGTAGACCACAGCATATTATTTGACAAACATTTCCAAATATGATATAAGAGGGTCTGTGTTAGATCTTCTCAAAAATTACCTTTCACAAAGAAAACAAAGGGTTAAGATAAACGAAGCAAAAAGTAAATTTTCTTTTATTACAACTGGTGTACCTCAAGGTACTATATTGGGACCGCTATTATTTTTGTTATACATAAATGATTTATTAGAGAGAATTTACCACCAAACACACTAATATCGTATGCAGATGACACAATTATACTATCTAGTGAAAACTCCTGGGAACTGGCCGAAGAGACTATGAATGTATATCTCAATGATGTAGCCTTCTAGCTAGCATGTAACAAATTATCCTTAAACGTTGATAAAACAGTTTACATTGCCTTCGGTAACTACAAAGATAGTGTACCTAACAAAATGTGTATAAAAATTGGCAATAATGAACTCAAGAGAGTGGAAACATATAAATATTTAGGTATAAATTTTGATTTTAACATGAATTGGGACAATCACATTGAACTTATTGTCAGTAAAACCAAGTATTTAGTTTTTGTTTTTGCAAAACTGGCATGTATAATACAATCAGACATATTATATAAGATGTACTATGCACTATTCCACAGTGTTGCTACATATGGGATTATAGCAAGGGGAGGAGCATATCAGAATTCGATGAGTCCATTACAAAGACTACAAAATAAACTAATAAAAATAGCAAGTAAGGGTAAATTTATAGCAAATTATCCAACAAACCTGGACCAATCTTTTGAATTTGAATCAATCAATTATCATTATCAGCACCTAACAAGGGTATATAAACAAAGCAAGTCTAAAACTAGAAACAAAAGTATACCCCTACCAAAAATAACAAAAACTATTAGCACTAAGAACAGTTTTTTTGTTGCGACTAAAATATTTAATGATCTAACAAATGATCTCAAAGAAATAGTATATAGCAAAATAATTATAAAAGCAAAATTAAAAAGTTGGATAAAATCCAACTATATCTACTAAAAGTATTTTGCGTTATCAACTAAGAAAATATATTAATTGTTACTTAGTTATACAAGAATTCTATTTAGTATGTAAGTTTTGTCAGGCCTATGTAAATTTTATGAATTTACCTCTATAGAAGTTACTCTGTAATCATATAAGACTATAAGATTCACTACTGATGTAACTATAAACTGACTTAAATAGATAAATAAAATAAATGTTTTTTAAAAAGCATGTCGAATATAGGCAAGTTTGCTTCATCAATACTAATTTTAGTTAATTATATATTTAAAAAACCAAGAAATATGTTTTTTAAATGGATAGAAGGTTATAGTTTTGGTATTATTTAAAAAGTTTCAAAGCCTTAAGGGGATGCCTATCTTAATTTCCGCGCTCTACTATACCGACAATTCTCAATATTCTTTGCTAACCTATAAAGCAAATTTGATTTTTCAAATAATTTTGAAACGCCTTTCTTAATGGCACTTCTGATTGCATCAAAACATTATTTATAATTCGTAGAACGTGCGTAGACTTCTTTTTTTGGCTGATTTCAATTCCTATTGCTGAAAATATTGACTTATTTTTCCATTGGAATTGAAATCAACCAAAAAAGAAGTCTACGCATATTCTACGAGTTATAAATAATGTTTTAATGGAATCAACAATGTCATTAAGGAATCCGATTCAAAATTATTGGAATAATCAAATTTGCTTTAGGGGTTAGCAAAGAATACAGAAAATCGTCGGTATAGTAGAGCGCGGAAATAAAGAGAGGCGACGTGCGAGGCAGGCGAGGAGCAGGTCAGTGAGACCCTACGACACACACAGGCACAAAGTTTAGTAGATTAAAAGCTTAGTAATTGCCTAATATTTTGCACGTAAGTGTCTACAATAATTGTTTATTTAATTTATTTTAAAAAAGGGATCCGATCACTTAAAGTACATGGAATGAAGAGTAATTTAAGCCTATTCCGGTGAAGTATAAGTCATTATACTCATAAAAAGCAAATGGCAAGTGGACAAATAAATAAAAATTATAAATATTTTTGAAGGATCAATACTAGAGACAAAGAGCACTATTTAGATCTTAATAGTTAATAAATAGCTTAAATTACATGAGAACTTAATGTGTAAAAAGTTTCAGAAATCTAAAGCAATGAATAAGATTTTTATAGCTATTTTACTGATAAGTGTATCTTCTTGAATTTAACCAGGCTGATCCCCTTAATGAAAAATACTCTATTCGCCTTATCGAGACCTCGGTCGCGTCCTCCTGTGGCCATCTATAAAATGTAAATTATTAGGGTGATCGCGCGAAAAAGCCTGCAAAAACATGGACTTGAAAGATTATTTTATTTATTTTAACGATGTAGTTAAATACGTGAGTGCAGGTGTACGCCCATATGAAGAAGGAGAACATATTTACAAAGCAAATCACATTATTTTTTGTAGTACCATACAGAAAAGTGCTAAAGAGACAAATTTTCTCTGTTTGCGTCTGAAGTCGTCTGCTATAACTGAGGCTCCGCATGAAATTATAATACATTTTTATACGGGTGCGGATGTGAATTATTTGCGTCGGGAGACGTTTTTAGAAAAAGTTGTGGAGTGGAGAAAAAGTATTTTTAAAAAAAGAAAAAGATGAAACTTTAATTAATTGCGTTTGCTCTTGTGTAGCGGGTGTATTAGGGAGAGGTGTAAGGTGTAAGCACTCAGTGGGTGTATTAATATTATTATGTAGGTAGGTTTAAGAAATCAAATATTAAAAGCAATTTTGTTTACAAGAAGCATGGATGTTAAAAAACAAATTGCATTAGTAACCTACCTAATAATGCACCCGCTACACAAGAGCAAACGCATTTAATTACAGTTTTATCTCTTTCTTTTTTTAAAAATACTTTAATTTCATGTGGAGCCTCTGTTAAAGCAGACGACTTCAGACACAAACAGAGAAAATTTGTTTCTTTTGCACTCTTCTGTATGGTTTTACAAAAAAGAATGTGATTTGCTTTATAAACACGTTCTCCTTCTTCATATGGTCGTACACCTGCACCCACGTATTTAACTATACATCATTAAAATAAATGAAATAATCTTTTAAGTCCATGTTTTTACAAGCTTTTCGTGCGATCACCCTAATAATTTATATTCCATAGATGACCACAGGAGGGCGCGACCGAAGACGCGACAAGGCGAATTATGTTAATAAGATTCCTGCGTTTTTTCAAGTACTTTTAATATCATCGACGCAGTTCTTGCGGATGAAGTAACCTGGCTTTTTTGATGTCTCAGACGGGTGATACATGATTTGAATAGCCGATGCAACCACTTCTCGAATTTAAGATCCAGAGGACTCGCTGCCGCACAGTGGGATAAAAAGCAAACAAATAATCGTATAATGTCGGAATCCATTAGACCCCCTACGCACACGCTCATCCATACACACACATATATACGTTTACACAAATCTTATTGAGGCTAAAAATTATTCAAACTAATTTTCATAAAATTTAAGCAAAACCAATAACTGCCAAATACATTTATTATATATATATATATATAGATAATTAAGTTCCACCCAGTATGTCACGACCTTACACGGAGAAAAAAGTATTATTAAATATTTCTACAATTTCCATAAAAAATTGCTATATCTTATTGAAATTTAGGGACAAACTCGGCTTCTTTTAAATTTTAATATTCTGTGACGTTGCATTTGCACGTCTTAACGCGTGAGTGATTCGGCTCTCTCTCTCGGAGGGTCTCAAGGGCTGAGAAGGCGTCGACGTTAAATAAATTATTTAACGTCGAGCTTCTCTGCACACTGTAGGCCCACCAAAGTGACAGGTGTGGAGCGGACGACGCGCCACCGCACCTGCCAGCCATGCGTGCGAGAGAGAGAGAGCACGTGCGAGGATGCCGCCTGAGCCTAGCCAGGCCGCCGGGACTTCGTCGAGGCCGCGCCGCAGGGAGGCGGCCGCACCAAAGCACAGCCGACGGAGCGGAGCAGCTGACGAGGCGCATCGCGACGGCTGGCGACGAGGCGACGGCGACGGCTTGACGACGCGGCGAGGCCACGAGGACCAGCTGACCGGCGCCGCCATGATGGCTATCACCGACGACGCGAACGCCGCCCTGGCGACATCCCCACACAAACACATACACGCACACTGACACACACAACACCCGCGATTACAACGACGCGCCGCGACTCCCCCAGGGTGCGCCGCGCACCTGGGGAAGCATACACTCGGTCCGCGCGCAGCACGTGGTCGAGCGCGGACCATGCGTACGAGTGCGAGAGAGAAAGCGCGCGTACACGAGTTGGCGCGCGAGTCGAGGCGGCGCGCACGTGTAGGTGCGAGAGAGACGGAGCGAGTAGGCGAGTCGAGGTGGCGCGCGCGTATCAGCGCGAGAGAGAGAACGAGGTGTGCGAGAGAGAGGGAAGATCGGCGAAGCATGGAGCGAAAGAGAGCGGCCGACTACGCGCGTGACGTCACTGGCGCTGCTCGACGAGCTCGGCGAGTCGAGCAGGCGGCCAACGTTCGCGTGAAAATTACGTAGCGCCGCGCTCGATTTTAGCTCGCGCTCGCGCTGGCGCTGAACGATTTTTGAGTGGCTGCGCTGACGTCGCGCAGCCAATCGTCGCTCGTATCGTCGGTGCGGGCGGAAACGAGTCGACGAGGCGACCCTTGAGAGAGAGAGAGTATGGTGAGAATGCGAGAGCGAGTGAGAGGGAGTAAGGGCTGGCGTCACGGAAGTGTTCGTCGCCGCGACGCTACGCCATTCAGCCGAAAGCTTGCATTGCAGCCGGACGCAATTTTCGAGAGTTTTTTTTGAGTTAGCGAGTCGTGAGGAGTAGTAGCCGAGGAGAATTTAGTTAGGACGAGATAGTTTATTTTTGAGACGGTGAGCCCCGCGCACACCCTCATTGGGTTATTTCTCCCTCAAAATTGTAAATTCCCCTCCGAAAGTCCCGCGAACGTGACCCGCGCCGCGCACACACACATCCCCCAACAAGTGTATTCCCCTACGCCAGGAGGCAATATATGATTTAGATAAAATTCACAAGTGTTCGAGTTTGATTTCTAAGTGTTGGGTGTGTTGTAAGGTGGTGGGTTGAAGCTGATTCTCAACAACTTCGCAAGTGCACCGGCTGTCTCGAGTGAGCAGCTGAATCGTCAACGGAGCGTGCAGCAAACGCCACGTGCATGCGTGCGTGAACGTGGTAGTCTCGGGAAGACCCCCCCCCCCAACCCTGGGAAAAAGAATCTCAACCGGAGCGAGGAGTTCGTGATCCGGCGGCGTCTTCAAGGCGCCTGGCGCTCAACAAATTTGGAGTAGTAGGTAAAGCGTAGAATTCCCCTTTAGGTTAGGTTGTGGAGCAGCAGGAGAGGAGACGCAGCCAAGCGGAAAATCCCATTGTGTAGTCGAGCCGTAGAAGTGAGTTGAAGTGTAGAAGCCGTGTGTGTAAAGGGAGAAACCCCAAAACCCTAACACCGCCAACAAGGGAAAAGGGCGAAACGGAACGGGGGAACGCACCCCAAGTAACCCGTTTTCCCCTTTGTGACTGGGAGGGAGGTGTAAACCCCGGCCTCCACCATTTCCCCTATCACAAAGTGGCGCCCAACCATAGCTCCCAGACCACGCTGCCGAGACGACGCGCTGCCATCTTGGAAGCCAACAATTTTTCGCCACGTGTTCGTTTTATCTTGTGTTCGATTTTTTAGGTTAGGAAGTGAGAGTTGTGTGTTGTCTTGTTTTATTCTTTCCCTTTCAGAAAATTTGGAAGTGTCGACCAGGAAAATTGCAGAAAATCTCCCGCGTACAATTTTTGTAAATTCTGTTGTGTGTTGTAGAAAATTTTCTTCGTTTCAGTGAAAATTTTGAAAATTCAGTTTTCGACGGATTTCAACAGAAGAAGGTCTAACAACGCTGAAAAAATAGGATTTTCGAATTTCTAATTGTGGGAAAAATTTTCATAGTCATTTTCCGGAACAAAAATTCAAAGTTGAGATTGAGGAAGAATTAGATCCAGGACAACTCAGAGGACGAGGGAAAAGTAGAATTTCGAGTTTTCTCCTGTGGAAAAAATTTCTATAGACAATTTTCCGGAAAATTATAGAAATTGGATTTTCAACGGAAGTTGGCAGATTTCAACCCACAGAATCAAGGAAAATTAGCTATTTGAAATTCCCTCTGTTGGAAGATTTTTTTATGGAGAAAAGAAGATCCCCAAAATTTTTTCCCCGCGTATAACCCCGTGTATCGCCCCTGAACGCCCATTTGAGTAAGCGAGTGTGGCATTTCTAAAAATCTATATTATTTTATTTATTAAAATTTTATTTATTTTTATATTTATTGTGGGGTTGCCCAGACGGCCCGATTTTTAAATTTGGAATCGGCCTGCCTTGGCGAACTTACACATATAAATCCCAGCGCATACAGGTCGTCGGTTGCCAGTAGGAAAAATACAATTTATCATTTTTTTTTCTCTCCCTTTTTGTCAGTTTTTCAGGAAGATTTTGGAGTAGATTTAAGAAGATTGAAAGCAATTTATTTTGTCTTTTCTCCCTTATTTTAGGAAGATCAAGTACGGTAATCGCCAGATTTCTCAATTTATTTATTCTGAATTATATCTATCCGTCAAAATTGACGAAGGGCAACCGACACCGCTGAGAATCTCCACTCTTCGCTACGTGACGCGATTGAAATATTATCAGTTAGCTTTTAGTAATTCGCGTACTCCCGCGGATCCAAAAACCCAGTTTAAAGACTCCGGAGTCTCGCATTTACAGAGCTTAACGAATAGTATCCCCGCGCCCTGCGAAATGGAGATTGACGCGTCGACTAGTATTTGCGCAAAATGGGTGAAGAAGAACGTAAGGGGAAATGACGAGATTAAAAGAGAATATAGACGGATTAGTCAATTACGACCCGCGCCCTTGATTAGAGAGTTAGTTCACGCAGGATTAAATATAGAAGGATCGACGACAATGTTAAGAGATAGATTATTAAGAGCGAAATGTAGGGAGGAGATGAAAATTAAAGATGTCCCGTGGAATATAGAAAATGATGAAGTAGAAGAAGAAGAGGTTGAGGAGGATGCAGAGAGCGAAGAAGAAGGAGCGATGGGACCGAAAACAAATACCGAATTGGAGGAGAGACTGCAAAGGGTACAGATTAACCCCACAGTACCGACTATGGTAGCTACAACGATGACGACGACCAGCACAATAGTTACAACAAGCGGTGCAGCACAAGCGCATATCCAGCCGACAGCCCCAAGGACGACAACGAGTTTGGCATCAGGAATTCGGGAATGGCCGTTTGACATACCAACACCAATTCCAATTGCTTGGCCAAGTCGAAGAAGTATGGGACATAGTACGGCAAGGTTTCAATTCGAAGAAAGTAGACATCGACCTAGCCATCCAGTGGAAAATGTGCGACGCCACCGACACCGCAGTTGGACTATGCTGATCAAGTATCGACAAGTGGATTATCCATAGAAATGGAAGAATTAATCCAACAGCCAGCAACCACAGTCAGTCTGAGGGTGAATCAGCAAGGAGGAGCAGTACCCAAGCGAACGGTTAAGGAGTCTGAAGAAACAAACGGAAGAAGAAACGAGCTAGAGACGTTAGGCCCCCTAGAACCCCGCGACCCACAGAAAACCAACCCTCAGCATCCCCTTTTACCCCGCGTACCCCGCGAGCAATTGTCAATCCCCGCGACAATCCCCGCGAACAACCCCGCGACAAACCCTGCACTAGACAGAGAAGAAGTAGATCCCCAACCCAGAAGAGAAGTAAAGAAACACGGTGATAAGAACACGGCGAAAAATGAAAAGAAAATAGGCTGACAAGAGGCAGAAGTAGAAGTAGAGAAGATAGAAGAGATATGAGAAGAAATTCCCATAATTCCCCCAGAAGTAGAAGCAGAGAAGATAGAAGAGATGTGAGAAGAAATCCCCATAATTCCCCCAGAAGAAGAAGTAAAGATGTTCGTGATGAAAGAAGAATTACCCGACAGTCCCCCAAGAGAAGTCGTAGCAGAGATTCGAGAGGAGGTAGGAGAAGTATTTACGAACCCCACAGAAGTCGGAGTAGAGATTCGAGAGGAAGTAGGAGAAGCTATCGCGAATCCCAGAGAAGTCGGAGTAGAGATTCGAGAGGAAGTAGACGAAGTCATCGAGAGCGAAGAAGTCACAGTAGAGATGCGAGTGAAGATATTAGGTCCCGATTGTCCCGCAGAAGTTGGAGTAGGAGTTCGTGTGACAGTAGAGAAAGAAGTCCCAGAGTGAGGTTACAGAGAAGATTTAGAGTAAGAGCGGATAGCAGAGAGGAAGAACGTAGAGATTATAGAGATAGGCGTAATAGGAGGAGAAGCAGGAGTGATGAGAGAGGACACGGACGGCATGGTGACGGGAGAAGACGCGACGCCAGTCTGGATATGAAGATCTCCAAACTGTTCCAAACGTGGCGAATCACGTATAACGGCGAAGGCCACGGAGCAGCGGAGGAGTATTTATTAAAGCTGGAAGACTGTAAGGACAGCCACCGGCTATCAGACGAAGGAATGCTGCGAGCAATCCCGTGCACCTTGACGGAGAAGGCGTGCCAGTGGTTATAGGACGGTGAAAAGGGACATAAGAACCTGGAGAGAATTCAGGAGGGAATTCAAACACCAGTATATGGTGGAGCGGGCGGATGAGGACATCTTGATGGATGCACGTGCGAGAAACGCAGGGCGAAGGAGAGGGAATCGCCGCGTTCATAACAGCATTAAAATCCATCTTTCACCTCTGTAGACGTCCTCCCTCCAGAAGAGAACAGGTCAGCATAGCGCTGAAAAACTTACGCCCTGACTACCAGATCCGATTTAGGGATTATGTTTTCGATGATTTCTCAGACATCCACGCCTTAGGCAGAATTTACGAGAAGGAAAAGGAAACTAAAA
>JACCID010000447.1:0-64107 GCA_018906775.1 Sycophila sp. Sp_5
TCTACTGGTCGTGCCAGTTTCATTTTGAACACCGTGTATAATTTTGGTCAGTATTTTATTTTCCGTGAAGCTTCGAAGTCAAGTAAAATCTGTATTTTAAACAAATTGTTAATTTTTGTCAATTTTACTGAATGTGTATGCATCAATTACAATTTACCGTTATAAATTATATTATAAGTAATACTTGTCTATAAGTACAGAATTAATAAATAGCTATTTTTGCCTTTTTATCATTAAATACATCAAAATAGTGTAGCCTGTACTGTCCTGTTTCCAATCAAAGTTTCTTCGTTAGCAAAAATCATAAGCTACAACATCTATTCAAAAAATTCTGCCATACTTGGCGATCTTGGGAGAATTTAAGTTAAAAGAGAAAAATAATGAAAAAACAGTACATTTTATTAAATATAAATTAATACTAAAAACTCGATAATGAATTATATTGCATTTCAAATTATACTGAATTAGTAACGAATTCGTATTCAAAACAGTTCAACAGTACCAAAGCAAGGAAAAAAGAAAAAAAATCGTTTCTCAAATACGTATCTGTTATGAGTTTCACAATAAAATATTCTAACTTATATTCTCTCTTTAAAAAATTAGCATACAGTATATGTTTAAAAAACGCGAAACAAATAAATTTTATAAGTGCAAATTGTTACTTTGAATTAAGACGCGGCATTTGGCAAATTAGACCACTATGCGACGCATAGACACGACGAATCCTACGATGTCGGGGCGGCACGCGTGTGTCCGGGGGGGAAATATCTGCGGTAACTCAAGATACACGGATGTCCTTCTAGCCGCACATTGCAAGTGCTGCTGAGAGGGCAGCATACAAAACTTCTGCTCTTGCCCGCCTGATGGCGAACACAAAAACATCCAGACGGAAATATATCGAGGCACGATGCGCGTGAAAAAGTACCGCAAGACCGTCATGGCGGTACAATGGAAAGGGACATTCCGTATCGCGGCTGCATACTGGACGGTTTTCCGAAGCGGTGGTGCTGGTGGAACTCTTAGCTCTCGAGCGAAGAAAAATATACCACACGAAAGAAGAAAAGGGGAGAGCAAGAACCGTCTGGACAGCTGCCTAACCCACTGGATAAACAGTCACAAGGACAAAAGGATGATACCTCTGGTAACGGACGTACGATGATGAACAGAGAGGGGGTGGGGAGCGGTACACTTATACTTAACCCAGTTCCACTCAAGACACGGACACTTCCGACATTACTTATACAAGATGGGGAAGGTAGCGACCCCATCTTGTACGTTCTGAGGACACTACAGAGAAAAAACAGAATACACGTTCTTCGACTGTCCTCGTCGGGTAGTCGATAGACAGAAACTGTAGGCAACAACCGGGAACATAACGCCGGGTAATGTCGTAATACTGATAATCTCGAATAGACAGTCTCTGTTCGACGATTGATCTCCATCAATCGTGCAACAAGGACTGAGAGTTTAACTGAATAGTCTTCATTGGATGCATCGGCCGAGATGGACTTACGCTGAAGAATGCCTTATCAGTCCTTGCTGAAGTCGGTAGTACTGGTCAGCATACCGGTGAGGTCCGGGCCTTGCGTCCAATATCCTCCAGACCTTACACAGTTGGCTGAACTTTGCCTATAGTCGCGAAGTGATTTCGCATTTTTACCACCACAAAAAAATTTATATTGTACTATAATGTATTATACTTTATATTTTAACATTTAGAAAGCCGGCATGCCGCCATATGGCGTCATGGGTGGAGTAGCCAACATTTGACCTTGGAATGGCTCTAACTTAGAGGCCTTAGAACACTTTTCTACAGAAATAAGAAACTAACTAATTTTTAAAAATCCCAGCACTCTAAAGGTTAATAATAGAAATTTTTTGAATGTAATATATATTTATTTAAGCCATTCACAATGAATGACGAAAAAATCGCACATTCTGATACATCTTTATTATAATTGCTACACGTAGTAACCAATTGAACCATAAAAGTGTACTTGTTTATTTTTCTAAGTTTACATTTTTGGCATGATTAAAGAATGTAATGTAATAATATGTATGGGAAATTTTTAATGACCAATTTTTAGTACCGGAATATTGGAATTGTAAGTATTACAATTCTCTCTCTCTCTCACTCGAAAATTAGGTTAACGAGATAATTAACAAGCCGCTTTTATAAATGTGCTTCTTGTAGTCCGATTTTTTACTGTCGTTTGATTTATTGCAAGGACCCAAATATAATACTGCTCGGGGTCCCAATATCTTGGGGCAGAATATTCATTTGTGATTATATTTTGATTCTTTTTCCGAGTCGCACTGTAATTCTTGTCTCTCAATGAAGTGTCAAAAGTCTGCCACTGTATATCTATGGTAATAAAAGAAGACCCATTGATATCTGATTCCCTTGAAAGTTATCTACCGATTAAGTCCGACTTCAGAGCTCCAGCGCCTAAGTGATATGTCTCCGTCCGTTACTGTATGTCTAGAGAAATAAAAATTTTCGGGTACCTGTTTTCAAATCTTTACTATTTGGCCTGATTTTAAATATTCTATTTCAAACATACTAAAGCTTTGTTTTCTTTTAATGGACCTGACATTATTTTCTCGATCGACACGGGATCGTCGGGGCTCTCATGCCCGCTGCTAGACTTCGCCAAGGCAAGAAGTCGCGCCTACGCTGGCGCGCTAGTATCGCTGAGCGCCATTAGTGAGATGAGAACGTTAGAGTCGCGTTTTTGGTATAGGTAAGAGATCCTGAGCACCGATCGTTGTTATAATGCTGATACTGAATTAGAGAAGGATAGCGATAGCCGCGACTGAAGAACATGACGGTCCGCGATGACGGCAAACGTCGGGAGCCGCCATTCCGCAAGAAGTCTCAGTACTGACGCCAGGTTTCTTTGTTTTTGGTCGATTTTTGTAGTTTTGTTGTTTTGGAAGTTAGATATAGAAATATAATTGCGGTTTAGTAGATGCGAATTGTACGTGTAGAAGGAGAATCGAAGGAGGGATTTTAATAGTAAATCGCATACTTAGTGTGAGTACGGTGTGCTGGAGTTATTTGGTGGAATTATTTTGTCGGTACGCGACACACAATGCAACGCAAACGCGGATGCGACAAACAGTACACGCAGACACATGTAAAACATAATTGAGATTGAATTTCCCAGGCTAAAGACGCCATAAGAGGACCTGGAAGTAATAAAACTCCTATTTTACGACTTGCAGGCCTTGCGCAGGACTGGCCCGGCAAACCCTCACGTAGAAAAAAAAGAACGCACACAAACTCTCGAAATTTTCCGTTGACTGGAAAATTCTAGAATATTTTTTATATTTTCTACTGTAGCGAATTATAGTAATAACTAAAGTTAGGATAAAGAATAAATGCACACGTTATTACTGTTTCATCATACACACACACACACCCACACACACACACATATATATATATCCTCATTTCAAAATTCATACATTAATAAGATAATTTTCCAATAAATAATTTATAAATAAATAAACGCCAAATAGTATAACAAAAACAATAACTAATAACATTAAAAGAACTGCCTTCAAATATAAGTTTTTCTCTTTTCCTTTTGCCTTTACATACTCACAGTCAAGTAAATAAAAAGAGAAAATTATCTTATTAAATTATAAACTTTGAAACCAAATAAATTAAGTAGATGAAAGGAAAATAATGTAAAGACAGGAAATCAAGCAGCAAATAAATAGCAATATAAATATTAAAACGAATCGAAACGTTAGGCTACCCTACAAAAGCCAAGCTTTTCCCCCTCCTTAGACCCACAAGGGAGGAAAAGCTCCGGCTATAAAGTGCTGTGCTTGATTTCCCGTCTGCAAGGACCTGCCGTATTTCTGCGGTCTCGTTTCTGTGAAGCGGTCGCATCGCTGCCTTTGCCCTTCCGTGGAGCCGTTACCACACAGTCGGACGTAAAACTTGTAAGTTTTTATTATTTTTACTTTTAAAAATAAATAACAAGTTTACCTAACTACTTTTTTTTAAATTTTCCTTTTTCAAGAGTTCCTTAAGGCTACTCTCTCCTGTCACACTACTCTTTATCCTGTTACGTCGTAAAAAGAAATTAAGCGTAAAATAATGATAAGTAGAGGAATGAGGGCAAAAGTGTAGAATAATAGAAAGAAAATAATGAATAAAATAGTAAACACGATTCTTTTTACGACATACCAAAATCCGTAAAGAGGTAGAAAATGTAAAAAGAATACAAAAGGCAATAAAGGAGATGAGGAAGGTTACCCAACAATACGTCGATATATTAAGATATTTAGAGACAATTCGTAAATGGAAACTAATCAATATTCAGAGCAAGTAATCGATCGTACCGCACGGCCCCATTTTTCTCTCCAAAAAGGCCTCTGTTACGTCGTGAAAAATGAAGTTCAATAAAAAAAAATAAAAATAATAATTCAAATTTTTCACGACGTACCAAAATCAATAAACATGACAGTGGCAATTTAAAGCAAATAAAACTGACACTTTTTAAGAAACAAGGCTCCATCATGTTTGAAAAATATATTTTAAAATCAAGCGAAATATCTAAGAACGTGAGAAAGGTGCCCGAAGGTTTTATTACTCTAGGCGTACAGCACCGCTAGACGCAAAATCGTCACACAAACAAGCACCCTGCATCACGATAAAAAAACGCAAGGCCCAGGGACAAGACCATAAAGTCAACAAGCGAAAACTGCCCACAGAGTAATAGAACTAAATTGAAAAGTCAGATTGAAAGCCGGCTTATTGTACTCCAAGACGGGCCAACACCATGGGCACGGCCAAGAACGAAGAGCAGACCTCTAGACCTTTAAACCCATGGAGACATTATCTGCGGGCTTGAGATATAAAACCAGAGAAAGCGCAAATGGTAGTAAAATTCGATCTACAGGAAGCATCTTAATAAAGGCCAATTATACGTGAACGCGACGCCCGCTACGTTCTCATGGGACAACTCAGGAAAATTCGGCGATTTGGAGGGGATTGAAAATGGGTATAAAAACCCTTGCCAGAGGACCATCGCAAGTTCAATCGTCTCTCCTTCTTGAGAGTATCGGGTCTAGCCGATATCAGAACACTTG
Source organism: Sycophila sp. Sp_5 (assembly GCA_018906775.1). Taxonomy (NCBI): domain Eukaryota; kingdom Metazoa; phylum Arthropoda; class Insecta; order Hymenoptera; family Eurytomidae; genus Sycophila; species Sycophila sp. Sp_5. The sequence goes on from JACCID010000447.1 coordinate 5,110, forward strand.
GTAGTATCGAATACAGTCGATATAACATCAGAACACTACCAAGTTGACTTGTCAGCAAATATTACAAGTCGAAATATTATTCACGCTAGTGGAAGTTTGGCCGAGCAAAGGTCAAGTGCAAGTAGCCGACATAGACCCAAGCCAAGTACGGGACAAAGAATAGCAGCAGGGACTCTAACACCAGGCCCAACGGCTGAACCACCGATGCAACGCAAGGAGGGCTGCTGTTCAACGTCCAAGCACAAAAGAGCACGGGGAGAACGGAAGAGAGAACGAGAAAGAGAGAGAGAGAGACAGCCGAAAACACCAAGCGACACTTGGGAAGTCGCTACCTGCCGCTGCCCTTCGACCCCCCCTACTTGCTCCCTTGTATGTGGTCGCCTCAACTCCTGGCATGGCATCACTTTGCTTACTGGCCTGGGGCCAAGCTGCGCTGCAGCGGCTGTGGGGCCAGTTTTCTGCCGTTTCCTTTTGTTGTATATTGGCTGCAGGTGCTGGTTCTGCCTGTGGCGTTGGGTCGTCGTCTCCAGACGATTCAGATGAGCTGTCTAGGTGTTGTTCTTGTAGGAGTTGACGCACTTCCGCTTCTGCTTTGTGTAACCTGGCTTTAGCCTCTCTTAGGGCGGTTGTTCCAGGGTTCCTTTCATCGTGCAGCTCTTGCTCAGCTATCCTCCTTAGCTGAGTGTCCATTCGGAACAATCTTGCGTTGATCCTGCGGATGTCCTCTTTCTCTTCGTCTCTTTCTTGCTCTTGCAGCTATAATTTAACTTTTTTAATGTATTCGAGCCTGCAATGCTCAAGGAGCCTGTCTTCTTCTTCCTCTTGGAACTTCTTCTCCTTGTCCGCCTTGATTTTGCTCTCCTGGATCTTCTGTTTCATGTGCTTCATCTCGTGAAGCAGAGAGTACTGTTTGGGGAGATATTTGACATCTCCCTTTGCCCTCTCTTTCTTTTCTTTACTGAAGGCCTTGGGCGGCGGCTCTTTGAAATTCCTTGCCTCTGTTCTGATTCGGTTTTTCAGCCTTTCTTTGGCGGCTCTTGCCTCCTCCTCAGTCTGCTGATGTCTCCTAATCGGCGTAAACTCTTCATTGTCATCGCTGGCGAACGGGTTGACATAGAGCTGCTGTATTTCCTCCTGTGTCTGGTCGCCTGATCTCGTAGTGTGGGGCCTGGCGAGCGTCGTCGCGCCTGTTGATTGTGCTGGAGGATGTGGCGGCTCGCCTCGCATATCTCGCACAAGTCCCACATGATTGGCACTTAACTGCGCACGGCACTCGCTTTTTACAAAATCGAAGTATTTTTCGTGTGTCCTATTGTTTGCTTTCACTGCACTGAGTTCACTGTTTGTTTTGTCTTTCACTAAATCACTTTTCTTTTCTCACTAAGTCTTTCTTTGCTCGTTGCCTTGCGCAGAATATGGCGGCTTTCGGCGTGCCGACCGCGTGGCGTCTTCTTTGCGCGGTGAGTTGGCGCATGCGCTCTCGCTTCGTTCCGCGCGCGGACTAGTGTTCCGCTGCGCGGATCGTTACCGCGCTGCGACGGTTCTTGACCGTCATTGTGACGGGCGCTAAGGCGGGCAAATTTAAATCGGGAAAATTTGAATTTTTTACATTTTCACCTTATAGATTAGTGTTGCGTGTTTCTGGACAGTACAAGTTCAATTCTTTCGCGTGTATCGAATTTTTTATAATTTTCCCTCTCTCGTCTTTAAGTTTATATATGTTCTCGCTAATTTTTTTATAAATTTCGCAGGGACCTACATAATTACTCAAGAGCTTTGCCGAAATATTTTTCGCGGCTGATGAAAGTATATTATTTATTCTAAGGACTTTTTGTCCGACTTGGAAGGAAAATTCGCGTTTGTCTCTATTGTATGCGTCTTCGTTTTTTTCTACGTTCTTATTGTTTGAATTAGCGACTTCGTCGCGAACTTCTTGTAGTTCTTTAATTCGCTCTGTCCAATTTTCTTGTTCTTTTGTTATTTTGTTATTTTGGTATACTAGTTCGCTAATTTCTTCTAAAATTTTTTGCACGTCTTTTGGATATTCGTGACTTCTTCTAAGGCATTTCGGCTGTTGAATCTCGCGGCCGAGCATTAAAAATGCGGGTGTTTTTCCCGTCGTCGAATGCACTGCAGAGTTATGAGCCAATTGAAATTGTGGAAGGAATTCATCCCATTTCTTATGGTTATTACCTATAAATGTTGATATCATTAATTTTAAGTCCCTATTCACTCTTTCGACTGGATTCGCCTGCGGGTGTCTTGACGGCGTAGTTTCATGTATTATGCTGTTTTCCTTGAAGAATTTCTTTAGTGACGCATTTATAAACTCTTTACCGTTGTCCGAGATTATTACATCCGGTGTGCCAAAGATAGTGCATAATTTGTTTTCTATTGCATCCTTTACCAAAATAGCTGTTTTATTTCTAATTGGTATGCAAAGAATAAATTTTGAAAAAATATCTTCCATGATTATTGCATACTTATAACCCTTATTACTTTTGGGAAAGTCACCTATGAGGTCGACGGCTATGACTTTGCCAGGTCGATCCACATATCGACTTCCCATTAAGCCAATTTGTTGTTTTTGATCTATTTTATTCTTTTGGCAACTGTCGCACGTTTGAACGTACTTCAAGACGTCTCTATATGCTCCAGGCCAGTGGTATAACTGCGTTAATTTTTTATAAGTTTTTTCTGTGCCTTGATGTGCAGATGTTGCTTCGTCATGCATTTCTTGTAGGATTTTGTCTCTGTCCTCGAGTGGAATGACCAGTTTCCACGGCTCTAGGTCTGTTGCCAGATCTTCTTCATTGTAATTTGGTCTATATCTATATAAATTTCCGTTGGTAACTTTCCAATCCTTGTACCTCCAAGGATGAGCTAATACTTGGTAAATTCTCTTCTTGTACCAATGATCTTGAATTTGTTTTTTTGACTTTCATCTCGCTTACCTCGACGTCTTCGTCAGCTTTTTCGTCTTCAAACATCCTAGATAAAGCGTCAGGCACTACATTGTTTTTGCCGGCTCTGTGAATGGTTTCGAAATCATACTCTGATAGTTCTTGTGACCATCTTCCTAACCTTCCGGTTGGGGTTTTCTTTTCAAAAAGCCATTTCAATGCACTGTGATCAGTGATAACAGTGAATTTGTCTGCCTCCAAATATGGTCTGAACTTTTCGATGGCCCATTTCACAGCCAGGCATTCTTTCTCTGTTGTGCTGTAATTCACTTCTGGTTTTTTTAACGAACGGCTCGCATATGCAGTTACATGCTCTAAGTCGTCAGCCCTTTGTGTGAGGACGGCTCCTAGCCCTGAATTGCTTGCGTCCGTATGTAGCACATATGGTGTATTTTGCAGCGGTCTTTTCAAGACTGGTGCATCAATTAGTTGCTTTTGATTATTTGGCAGGATTCCTTATGAATCGGCTCCCATGTGAGCTTAGAATTACTCTTGCTCTGTTTATCCTTGAGGAGTTCTGTTAGTGGTTTTGCAATTTTTGCGAAGTCTTTTATAAATTTCCTGTACCAGGATGCCATGCCTAGAAATCTTTGTAACTAGCGCATAGTCCTTGGTGCAGGGAACTCCTTGACTGCAACGGTCTTTTCCGGATCTATAGAGATTCCTTGTTCGTTGACAATAAATCCGAGATATTTAATCTCATTAACGTAAAATTTGCTTTTTTCGGGATTTATTGTCAGACCTGCATTGACTATTTTGAGAATTAGTTTCTCGAGCAGTTCCATATGCTGCTCAAATGTTTCAGTGACTAGGACGATGTCGTCTAAGTATGCATATGCATACGGCTCTAAATCGCCGATGACTTTATCGATTAATCTCTGAAAACGTGTTCCTGCTCCTGAAAGCCCGAAAGGCAACCGTTTATAGTGTCAAAGTCTTCTGCCAGGCACTGTAAAAGCAGTTATTTCTCTCGACTTCAGTGCTAATGCAATCTGATAGTAAGCATTCTTTAGGTCAATTTTTGAAATGTACCTTGCTTTCTTCAGTTTGTTAATTACAGTTTCCATGTACGGACTTGGATAAGCGTCTTTTTTAGTGACTCCATTAACTTTTCTATAATCCGTGCACATCCTGTATGTACCTCCTTCTTTTTTGACCATTACGATCGGACTGCTCCACTCGCTGAGACTTTCTTCTATGATATCAGCGGCTTTCAGCCTGTCGATATCTGCGTGCATTATCTGCTCCATTTTTCAGAGACCGGGAAGTACTTCTGTTTTATGGGCTTGCAGCTCTCTTTGAGAACAATCTCGTGCTTTAATAGCTTGGTCGCTGGTAGCACTGCTGCATTTACTTTTGGTATTAATCTTTTTATTAACTCTTCAACTTTCGCGCGTTGTTCTCTCGTTGTGACGGCGATTCCGCAACTCGCCACTCCGAGAGAAGTCGCGTCGATTGCCCCTAGTTGAAATGAGAATTTTTTATCTTTACCATGGTCTGCGAGTGTGAATTTATCACAGCTAGCTAGGATATCCATCTTGAATAATCTGATGCAATCCAATCCAAGAATCAGCTCTGTCGATATTTTTGGTATAACTAGTGCATTAATGCTCTTTGAGATACCTTCAATATTTATCTCGGCTTTGACTTCGCCTTGCACTCGTTCCGGCTGCCCATTGGCCATTTGGGCTGTCTTCACTTTTGAATGCAGAATTGGCGAATTGGACTTTATCTTGTCCCAAATCTTGCCGATGACTGTGCACGCTGCACCTGGGTCGATCAGGGCTGTCGTGATGACTGCATTTATCTTGCAGGTTACCCAATAGCGGCTGTATTTAGATGCTGGATTCCTGGATAGTTCGCTGCTCCTTAAGCTGCTGCGCTCGCTAACTGTTGAGACCTTTATAGGTAAAGTCGTCGGTGCGGTCGGTGACTCGCCGACTACACTCCGTTTCCCGCCGAATTTGAATTTGGCGGCTGAGGTTTGGTTGCCTGATCTGCACTTGGTGCAGTGCCTTGCAGTTCTTGCTGCGGCTCGTTGTAATTATCACTGCTTTGTTGCTGTTGATTATTCCTTTGATCTGAGTAATTATTATTGTAACCTCTGCCGCGGCCGTATCCTCGGCCTCTACTTCTGTAATTTCCGCGCTGATTATTATTGCCGTTGTTGTTACTTGATGCATAATTCTGATTGCTGTTATTCCTATTTTGACTATAATTTTTTCCTCTATAGCTTCCCTTACCTCTGTTTCCATTATTGTTTGGATTTTGTTTATTAGTACCAGATTGAATGTTGCTTAATAATTTATCTAATTTTTCTGAAATGAGCTTCTCGACGTCGGCTAAAGTTGGCACGGTTACTGCAGATACCTCTGCGGCTTTCTTGCCTGTGTCTTCATTTTTCTTCGATGTTTTCTCTTCCGTCTTTATTGGAGTTTTTTGACTTTTTCCGATGTCGAAGGCTCTAGCTATTATCGTTGCTCTTTCTGTAAATTCTTCTAAATCTAAGTCTGCATAATCTGGTATAAGCGGGTGAAATTCCATTCGCATGTTGAGATAGATCCTGTGGACTATGCTCCTTTCATTTCCCTGTTTGTCGAGAGGTAATTTTCTAAATTGGAAAATCATATCGGCAATATACTCTTGCATTGATTCGTCGGACAGTTGCTTTCTTTCCCGAATTTTGTCTAGCAAAATATCAGCGTGCAGAGTCTGCTGATAATGTTTTCGCAGATCTGCCTCAAATCTCTGCCAGGACAGCCACTCTTGTTTCTTAATCATGTAAAAGTTAAGCGCTGCCTTCTGCATTATGAGAGGTAGTGCTCTCAGCATTTCTTCGCCGGTAACTCCGGTTACTGACATACACTCTTTTACGCGGATTAAAAATTCTTCGACGTCATCTGATGCGCCGCTGAACTTCAGTTTCCACGTTGTGGAATTCGTAATTCTATTGAATCTTATACTATCATCTAATAGCCTATTTATTGGCGACTCGCTGGTCACCCTGGACCCTGTCGGCTCTGTTTGTATTATTTCTGGCTCCTCCACTGCACATCTGGCTAGTATTTCTATCGGTATCACATACTTCTTATTGCGAATTATTGTTGTAACGGTCTTCTCGGGTGTGTCGCAAAAGTGTGCTCTTTCCATCGAAGTCGTTCTTTGTAATTGCTGCGATAACCTTTCCGTGCTTCTAGATGTCATTAACCTTCTTTTTGTGACGTTAGCAGTCGAATCGCCTTCCTTCATCTCCGAATCTGCGTCTGATTCCATTTTTTGCCGTTATCTTCTTCACCAACTTCTGGAGTTTGACGTGTCTACGGTTTTTATCTGTTTCTTCTTGTTTAGCCCCTGGGGCGAAATCAGTCTCTTCAAGCTGTTGTAGGACTGCTCTCTGCAGCCTGTCCGCTTTTTCTGTTAACGATCTTGTATCTAGTAACTCCACAGATTTGAGAGAAGTCGCGAAAAAATCTTCGTTCTCCGGTGAGATCAACTGTTCCAGCCAATACGCTATTTTGGACGACATTCTATTAATCTTCCTGTTTTGATAAAAAATCTAATCTTCTTGTATTATGTTGATAAGATGAGCGATCGCTGAGATTGATCTGATACTATCTTCTTGGCTTTCAACTCTAATTCAATTTATTTGTATTTTTAAGTTTGATTTAAACGAAAATGCATACAAGAGAGATATTGATATCGAAAAATTATTTGCAAAATATATATATTATTAAGAAATAAAGCGTAACGAAATTAAATATTTTGGGATATACTTTCGTCAGTTTACATTTAGCTCGCACTCGGCGGCTTAATTTCTAAGTGTTTATGAAGGTTGTAAGCTCGCCTCTTACCCTTCGCTAAAGTTTCGCTTCGACTTAAAATAAATACTAATTCCTAGCTTGCTAGTACGAGAATGAGGTTAGTTCAAGATTTTCAATTTGTTTGTATTTAAAATTGTGTTTATGTTTGCTCAAAACAAAATTATTTCGATATTTTCGAAAAATAAAATTATTTGAGTTTGTTAATTTAATTTGATTTTATAAAGAAATTATGACGCGTTTAATTAAAATTTCTGTACGTATTGGATTACATATATTCGTAATTTAAATTTATTCTGACTCTTAAAAGCTGCGTATTATTGCGCGGCTAGTAAGTCCAGACGAAAATATTTTCCTCGCGTCTATTTACTACTCACACAATTTGAAATACTTGAACTATCTTAGTGTTGGACTTTCTGCGGCTGTGGACTATGATTTTGACCTTGGTCTACTTGACCTTCACACGAACAAAAATTTAACTGATGCTATCTATTATAACTTTCAACTTAAATAATTTTTAAAATGCGTTCTTCAAACTGAATTTATTTCGTAAAAAAAATCCACTGTGCCGAGAAAGTTGCCTTAATTTCGCTACGAAATTACACGCTTGGGCGCCATTGTGACATGCTTAGATCGACTCGGGGTTCGCGACTCTAATTATTTAGGAGTTACACTCCTTACTGCCCCTGAGTCTCCCCGCGCCGAACCATCGATGCACAAATCCACGGGTATCCGCGTTCCGAGCTAACTCGGGGAAACGGGTCGTGAGTTTATCGGGGCAGACTCGAATAACAAGCGTAGGAGTAATATTAAAATGAGTTTATTTAAATGATTATGCGTACATCGTCTATATGTCGCGGCTATTAGCCTGTATCGCACCTATGCTCTTCGGCGCGCTCGCCGAACCTATCGCGGTCGAGAGAGGGAACGCAAACGATACTTATCGAACTCGCGGAGGAGTCTTCGCTCGGGTGTTGCGGCTCTCGTCGTCCTGGTGAAGGTTGGCGTGTCGTTAATGTCGGGCTGCTTACGGGCGCCTGTCCCCGGCTCCGGTCCAAGCCGCTGGCGTGCTGCGGACGTCGTCCTGCTGCTCGTCTGCGGGGCGAGTTGGTCGCCTCGAAGGTGCTGGCCGACGATGATCGCGTCGTTTCGAAGTCGTCGTCGTCGGCGCGGGTCTCGGCTGAGTCAGGTGGCACGTGTGTAGATCACCGTAGATTTTCGGGCGAGAGAGAGATCGGTCCTCTCCCGCGTGCTCCTTTTAAAGAGACACTAGTTTTCCTCCACTTTCCGTGTTCGCGGGGGGGAGAACGCGTTGTCGGCTCGCTAGCCTCGGTGTCGCGCCGCGCTCCTCTCTCGCACCTAACCTAATCTGACGCGGCTTTAGGACGTGCGCAGCGTCTCCGGCGCTCTATTGTGCTACAGGCGGTAACGTTGTAATTTCCACGTTACAAGGTAATCCCCCAAACTCGGGAAATGGACCCGAACTTTCTCTTACTGGCGCGCAGAGGGAGACTCCTACGGCTATGCGCCTACCCGTCGAGAGGGCTGGTGCGTCACCCGAGTCGAGAAAATAAACTTGACCACAAACACTTGTTCCCCTATAATAGAGTTAGACATCAGAGCATTCAATCGACCCTTGAATTTCATGCTAGATACGGGAGCATCCGTGAACATAATTAGGCAGAGCAAGGTGTCACCATATACACCCATTGATACGGCGGAAGTATTAATATTAAAAGGAATAACTAAACAATCTATTAATACTTTGGGCAAAATTAGAGTTGATTTTTATAATAAACAAATAGAGTTTCATGTTGTAAATGACGATTTTCCTATATATGAATCAGGAATATTGGGTACTGATTTCTTTAAACAAAATAATGCACAAATAAATTATAAAGAAAATTATTTGGATTTGAATGGACTTATTATTCCTTTTGCTGAATTATGTCAAAATAATGAAGAAATATTAATTAATTATTTTATGGATCTTGAAAGAAAATTATACGGAAAATGAGTTTTATGAACAAGATTTATAGAAAAATGAAGAAAATAATTATGTCAAAGACGTAAATAAAAAGATATTTGTGCAAGAAGAAATGTTTAATGAAAATAATTTTGCTAACGAAGAGAATCAAACAATATATGTCGACGAAGAAATTATTAACAAAGAATCAATTGAGGGAATTATGTGTCGAGAGAACGACACGATTGTTACTAATGAAAAGGAGATACAAATAAACAAAGAAAAGGGGCATTTTAAAGAAGAGAAAAATGGAAAATGTGAAGAATTAACAGGTGATAATAACGAGCAAAATCAGTAAGCCGTAACTAAAGGGACTCAAAAATTTAATGAAGATTGTCATGAAGAATTGTTTATGGAAAATAATGTGTTTATTAATGATAAAATTAATGAAGTGAAAATTATGAGTATTACGTATGACGATATAAAAATTGAGTCTGAAAAATGTGAAGAAATATTGAATAAGCCCGTTGATGGCATGTTAAGAATTAATAAACATAGAATAAAAAGTGGAAAAGAAAAATCAAGAAAATGCCCAAAAGAATTACCAAGGTCCTATATTCCAAAAGAGGAGTTTGAAGAATCGAAAGAAAATATTGAGATAGAAATAATAAATAAAATTAAAAAAATTGAAGAGATGAATAAAAACCAGTTAATAAATAAAGTTAGTAACAATAAAAAGGAAAATGAAGGAAAAATTGACATGATTAAGGCAAATGAAAATTATTTGGTAATAAATAACAAAGAACAATGGAAGGAAGAAATTGATCATTTGACACCTGTCACAACAGCATTCGACAGAGAAGGAACAATAAATTATTTACCAAGTAACATGATAATGACGATAAAGGAGGAACCACCCAACGATAATAGAATAAATGAATTAAAGAAGCAATTGAGGTATCAACATATAGAAAAAGAATTGCGAAAGCCTATTGAAGAATTAATTGAAGAATATGCAGATGTTTTTATTTAAAAGGTGAAAAATTAGGAACAACAAATATCATAACACATAAGATTCCCGCTATCGATGAAGTACCTGTTTATACGAGGCCATTCAGATTTCCTCATGCATTAATGGATGAATTAGAAAGACAATTACAAGAATTAATGAATAATAATATAATAGAGCCATCATGTTCAAATTATGTTTCACCTGCCTTCTTAGTTGCAAAAAATCCTGACAGTAACGGAAATAAACGTTATAGATTAGTAGTGGATTTTCGACAATTAAACGACAAAACTGTAAAAGATAAATATCCCATGCCGAATATACTGGATATAATTGACAAAATTGGTGACTCTAAATATTTCTCAGTTTTTGATTAGGCTCAAGGATTTTTTCAAATTCCCTTAGACCCAGCTGATCGCCATAAAACGACCTTTTCTTCGCCCTTTGGACTTTTCCAGTTCGTTACAATGCCTATGGGTTCTTCGAATAGTCCGGCGACTTTTCAAAGGGGAGTAGATACGGCTTTTAAGGGTATGCAACGGAAAGATATTTTTATATACGTGAATGATGCCGTAATTTTCGCAAGAACAATAGAAGAGCATAATGATAAATTTCGAAAATTTTTACAAAAATTGCGCTAAGCTAACCTTAAATTACAACCAGATAAATGCGAATTTTTATTTAGGTCGAAGTTACTTATTTAGGTCATGTATTGAGTCAAGACGGAGTAAAACCCGATCCCAATAAATTAAAAGCAGTACGAGAATTTCCTGAACCGAAAAATGTTAAAAATATACGTCAATTTTTGGGCTTAGCCAGTTATTATCGCCGATTTATACACAATTTTTCTGGACTTGCAAAACCTTTAAGCAATTTATTAAAGAACGATATACATTTTATATGGGATAAAAACACACAAAATTCATTTACCATATTAAAAGATAAATTATGCAGTCAGCCTGTTTTAAAAATTGTTGATTTTACAAAACATTTTATTGTAACTTGCGACGCAAGCGGATCTGCAATCGGAGGGATACTTTCTCAAGGAGAGTTAGGGAAGGACAGACCTATTTCCTATGTTTCAAGAGTATTAAGCCGAACGGAACAAAAATACGACACTTACTCAAGAGAAGCTCTTGCAATTGTTTATTCTATTACACAATTCAGGCCTTATTTAGTGGGCAGGAAATTTACCATAGTAACCGATCATAAACCCGTGGTATGGTTTAAAAATTCTAATGACCCTTCATCACAAGTAAGCCGATGGCGTTTTATGTTAGACGCTTATGATTATGACATTATTTATAAAAGCGGAAAAACAAACGTAGCAGCAGACGCCTTATCACACAACCCTGTTGAAGAAAAAATTTTTTTTACTACTCGACATCAAGCTGGAAAATTAACTTTACCAAGTTATCGTTTCACACGACCCAAGAAATCCAATAACAGTAAAAATAATAAAAAAAAGACGGATTTACCACTCATCATAGAAGAAAATGAAGAAAAATCGGATAAAAATTTAGAAGAAATAATTGAACAAACAAATCATGAGGACTTTAACAAGAAATCTGAGTTGGAAGAACAGTATGATGGAGAAAATAACGAGGAATCTTTTTATAAAAATATTAATAAACAATTCATTGATTGTCGAGAACAACTAACGATGCGCAAAGATAATTATGCGTACTTCATCTCAGCTGATGGTAGGCCATGTGATGCTGGAGCAAAATTATTACAACAAAGGAAAGATTTACCAACATTGATTATTCCTTATATTATTAAGGAAATTATAAATGATAAAGGAAATATTAAAATTACACAAAATAATAAAGATAAAATTGTACATGCTAATCGATTGCGAATTTCATATATTAAATAAAAAATTATAAAATAAAAAGGAAAGAAAAAAAAAATCACTTACATACTTACGTTTTCATAAAAATGTTGTATCTGGCACAACTAATCTGCTTCGGGACTGCCTTGGAATTTATTCGCTATGAAAACGACCTCACTTTAGATCCAGAAGTAAGCATCAACACTAGAAGAAAAGGGATAAAACGGCAAAAGAGACACTTGCAAGCATTAGCACGAGAATGGGGAATTCCATACATTATGTATCTAGTACAAATTTGGAAAGCACAAGGGAGATTACGACTTTTCCCTGGACCAATAATAGCCCATTAATCACAAGAAGAAAATAAAGAATTATTAAAAATTGCAAATCACGCTCGAAGAGATTTCAGCTATATGTTCGAATCATTAGGGGATGCTGTTTATACGGGAACACGAATACGACAGTACAGATGTAAAAAGAATATACATTTTTCAGTGGAAATTAAATGGGTTGTGAAATGTAACGACGAATTAGAGTATTATTACTCGTTTGACTATTTCCCTACTCCTTGCTCATACACGTATGGCCAATTTTTTGAGATAAGTATGGGAGGAGAAGCAGGATTTGGGCATTTACGACATCACGGAGTTTGCACCGCAGAAGGATGTAATGAAAAATTAAGGGTATGGCGAAATTGCGACAGTTGCAGAAGAGTAGCTGCCATTGATGTTGACGGAATAACATACGCTACTTGTTTAGAATGTGAAAATCCTGAACACATATTACAATTAAGTAATCAACGATACTGTGATTGGCATACTCGATAGTAGTGATAATTATGATAATAAACCAAATAGAAAAAAAAAATAAAATTAACAAACCAATACATCGAGCAAAATTATTATTTATTTTACAGGATGGCTGTTCTAACACTATTTCTTTTGACAATTTTGCTACTGTCCAAGTCAGCCAGAGGAATGAAAAACGATCCGGACCCTTTATTCATCAGACCTAACCATCAGCCTGGAATGACCTTCGAACATGTCTATAATATGTGGTTTATCTCAGGACGCTGGGAGATAACATGTTACATGGATACTGCTTGGGAAAAATATCAGATAGGAAGTATCGCCAAAGAGTTACAACACTTACAGAGAGTCTTTATAAACGGACAATCCTCAATGATTGATCGTTTTGTAAAAACAGAATAAAAACTTCAGGACCTATATGATACCTTTCATCACGTAGATAAAGAAGTAAGATTCTTAAATAGTACCAAGACTAGTAAAAACATGCAAATACACTTAACATCTCGACTGATCAAGAACAAAAAAGAAATAGTATGGATAAAACCCGCTGAAAGACAAATGTCCTTTGAAAGTTCTGTTAATGAGCAATCAGAACAGGATAAAAAGAAATGGATGAGACTACTAAATAGGATAATCGACGAACAACTAACATTAGATAAAGAGACAAGTTCCGCTATAGAATCACTGGGAAAAACTATAGAAGAAACAAACCAATTTTTTAGAACAATATATTGTAAAAGAAAGAAGTATGTATCAAATCATAGAAGCTTTAAAAAACAATAGAGGTTACGAGATACTATTAAGCAAGGAGGATTTAATAATGATGCGAAAAATGATAGAAAAAACAAGCAATGATAAGGTTGCCTTTGATAGAGAATTACTAAATATGGAAAACATAATAGAAATATCAAAAATTGAATTCGGAGTGGAACACCGGAAATTAGCAATCAGAATCATCTTACCCGTAGTACGATCCCAACATACTCTCATTTATAAAATGGAATCCCTGCCGTCACTTCAATCATTCGAATATAAATTATATACCGAACCAGTTACTCAATATTTATTATTAAATAACAAAGGATATCATTACATGCAACAAGTAGAACTTAACCAATGTAAAATCATTGACTGCGCGGTAATTTGTGAACAAGAATGGTTCATGTATAGAAACGATTCAACTTGCGAATACAATTTGTTGGTCTATCCAGAGAAGGAAAACTTTAAACTTTGCAAGATAATGTACAAACGAGATAATTCTAGTATACTTCGAAAGAACTTATGGAATAACAAATGGATATTTTCAAGTGCAGGGAAAATTAATCTCACATTAAATAATCACCAGGACATAATACTAGAAGGCACCGGAACTTTTGCACTGGCAAAAAATTCATTTATCATTTATGAGAACAATCAAATTATAGCAAAAGAATATCCAAATTATGAACAATTCACGACGACTATACCTAAGAAAGATTTACAAATAGACACATTAACGAGGTCATTGGCAGAGAATAAACAGTCCATAATAGAGATATTAAACATGGGACAAGCAGAGAAAGACTTCTGGGAAATTGAACAAATAGTAAAATTATACAAAGAGAAGGAAAATTTAATAACGGGAATGGAAGTTTTCGCAGCTATGAAAGTCGTAGCGTTATTAATCACTGGGTTTGTGTTAGGATTCTTGTATTACGTAAAAATTATAGTACAAAATACACCGGATGTAATCGAATTAAGCGTATAAACAGAATCCAAAATTATAACAGATCAACCGAAAACACGCGGTATTTTGCATCTTGTATAAGAATAATCCCTGTATTTCATGAATAATCAATAAAAACTATACAGGGTGTTCGAAATGTTCCGGACCCCCCACTTATAACATAAAGTAAGCATTTTGGAAAAAAATGTTAAATACAAAAGTTGTTAAGTTTTGAAGGTTGAACTAAATGATGACCTTGGATTTGTTATTGGTTAACATTTTCAAGGTCATTTAAAGGTCATCTTCAGTTTTTTAAATAGGGACCCCTATTTTTTATTTCAGATTCTGAAAGAGCACAAAATTTTACATCTGGATATGTATCCATGTTATGGCTCAAAATGACCTACAGAGGTCATTTAGTGGTTAAATGATTATTTAGTAGCAGAAAGCCAAGAAATCACGATTATTAAGAACTTTGGGTGTATTTGACGAAAAGAAAAAAAAAATTTCGTACTTTAATACTAAAGTACATAATTTGATTTTCTAGGACGAACTTTATGGTCACTTTAAAATTGGCCTTCATTTTTAAGGTCATTTGAAAGTTATCTTCAGCTTATTAAAAAGGGACTCATTTTGTATTCCGGATTCTGGAGGAGCATTAAATTTTAGGTCTGGAGATATGTACAATATCCACGTCATGGCTCGAAATGATCTACATAGGACACTTGGGGGTTATTAATTTCAAAAGCAAAATAATCTAACCGTTTTACATGAACAGTTTTTATTGCAATAATTTTTTGCAAGGGTTACGAGTTTCTACGCATGATTCATAGCATTTTCAGGATCGTTACTTGTACCTTAGAAGATTTTGCTCACTATTCTTTTTAGGAATCAGTTCATTTATAATTGTTAATTAACAATTGTTTACTCCTATTTACTTTTCTGTTTTCAAGAGTTAAGTGAAGTTCTCTTACTTCGAAATTCAGATAATTGTATTAATTTTCAATAAATGTACTTTTAATCGTAGTGAAAAATGGCACATCTTACTGAACGAGAAAGAATATCTTTGTTGATGATGCGAGGGTGGGGTGATCAAGAGAGAGGTTACAAACAGGTACAGCGTTTATTCAATGAAACATTCAGAGTTGAAGAAAACAACCCTATTTCAAAAAGTACCGTAATTCGTACAATTAGACGTTTTGAAGAGACAGGTGGTATTAAAGATCGTCCTAAATCAGGTAGATCCAAATCATCGTCTAATGATGAAAAGAGCTTAGACGTATTACAATCATTTATTGAGGACCCCCATTGCAGCATCAGACGTTGTGCACAACAGCATGAAATGGGAGCTGCATCTGTGCACAAAATTTTGAAACTCAACAAATGGCATCCTTTCAAATTAAAGTTGGTACAGGAATTATCTGAAGATGATTTTGATAGAAGGGTAGAGTTTTGTGATGTAATGATGCAAATGATATCTGATGATCCTTTGCTCCTCAATAACATTGTTTTCTCTGATGAAGCCACGTTTGAGTTAAGCGGAACAGTGAACATACATAATTGTCGATACTGGAGTAACATCAATCCACATTGGATGAGAGCGGACCACACGCAACATCCTGAAAAAGTAAATGTTTGGGCTGGCATATTTAATGGAAGAGTACTTGGCCCTTTCTTTATTGAAGGTAATTTAAATGCTGCAATGTATGAAAACATGCTTCGAGACCAAATTATACCTGCTATACGGAATTTAACGGGTGGAAATCTGGACGAAATTTACTTCCAACAGGATGGTGCTCCTGCACACTACGGTATTCATGTTCGCCGATATTTAGATGCAACATTTCATGATAGATGGATTGGGCGGAGAGGTACAATTGAATGGCCACCTCGGTCCCCAGACCTAACGCCTCTTGATTACTTCCTTTGGGGATACTTGAAAGATAAAGTTTATGTTATAAAACCACGTGACTTGGATGAATTACGCCAAAGAATCACTGATGAAACAGACTTGATACCTCACAGTACAGTTTGGGCGAATAGTCCACTGTCTTGATTTAGTTAGCTGGGCCGCCGATAGTCCTGCCTTAGCTGACTGGGCCGCTAGTGTTCTTGTCTTAGTAGGCTGGGCCGCCGATGGTCTTGCCTTAGTTGGCTGGATCACCCATGATGTTACCTTAATTAGTTGTACCTCCCGTGCCTGAGCAATAAGGCTCATTTTGATTAGACATTTTTTTATTTATCATTTTCTCCCCCGAGGTATGTAGTTGTTGGGCCTAAGGCTTATTTTGATTAGACATTTTTTTATTTATCATTTTCTCCCCCGAGGTATGTAGTTGTTGGGCCTAAGGCTTATTTTGATTAGACATTTTTTTATTTATCATTTTCTCCCCCGAGGTATGTAGTTGTTGGGCCTAAGGCTTATTTTGATTAGACATTTTTTTATTTATCATTTTCCCCCCCGAGGTATGTAGTTGTTGGGCCTAAGGCTTATTTTGATTAGACATTTTTTTATTTATCATTTTCTCGCCCGAGTTATGTGGTTGTCTGGCCTAAGGCTTATTTTACGCCAGTGTCAATTACTCCTTCTACAATCCTAATGCAGAATTTAGCGCTGGTGCAAAATGGAGAATTACAACTAGGAGGCTTAATTTGGAAAACTAAAGTTAACCTTCAAATGACCTTGAAAATCAAGGGCAATATCAATTTAACGCAACCATAAAGTTTGTCTTGCAAAATCAAATTACTTTAGTATTGGTCAGATACGCTCAAAGTTCTTAATAATCGGGATTTCTTGGCTTTCTGCTGCTAAATAATCATTTAACCAATAAATGACCTCTGTAGGTCATTTTGAGCCATAACGTGGGTACATATCCAGATGTAAAATTTTGTGCTCTTTCAGAATCTGAAATAAAAAATAGGGGTCCCTATTTAAAAAACTGAAGATGACCTTTAAATGACCTTGAAAATGATAACCAATAACAAATCCAAGGTCATCATTTAGTTCAACCTTCAAAACTTAACAACTTGTGTATTTAACATTTTTTTCCAAAATGCTTACTTTATGTTATAAGTGGGGGGTCCGGAACATTTCGAACACCCTGTATAACAACTAACAAAAAATTTAAATTAGGAAAAAGAACGAGAGATAAATACAATAATAATAAAATTACTCACGGATCACTAGGGGAAGCGGGAGGTGGACTAAAAAAACAAACAACAAAAAAAGAGTTAATAAAATAAATTAACAAATAACGACAACGATTAGACTTTCCCATAATTGAGAAACTCCTCTGGAGAAGCAGGCTGCCCCATACGAATAGGTAAAGATGAAAGAGAGGACGTGGACGATGTAGAGGTTGTTGACGCAGCAGGAACCGGCGGATTCGGGAAATCCAAGACATCAAGGACCTGTGCAGTGGTCATACGACCGGCTGCGTATCCCTCACGAAGTCGATCAAGGAGACACAATAGTTCACAGCCCGAACAACGCATGACGAAAGTCGAGAAGAAACTGAATGAAATAAAGACGAAAATCCGCCCTTGTAAGGATCCGGGAGAAGGATAACAGGTAGAGTGGGGAAAGAAAAACACATATAGAAACTCCCATGGCGTGGGAGGGGGTTGGAAAATTTTCCGCCAAAGACATCAATATTAATTATCAATAAGAATATGGAATAACTCTTATAATAAAATTTTTTTTTACATATAATCTTTATTGACGGTATTACTCATTTCCAAAAATAATAATAATAAGAATCAGGAAGTTGGTGAAAAACTTTGCCGATTATGCTAATATTGGTATTAAATTTTTTTTTCTAAGGGATAATTTTTGAGTGGAAAATAGTCATTATGTATAATTATTATAAGTATCATATGATTGTACTCGATTCAATACATTATTATGTTTAATACAGTGTGGCCCATCTCAAGTGACCCACCTAAATATCTCCGTTGGTGAGGCGAATAGAAAAAAAATGTTCAAACAAAAGTTGTTCAGGACAAAGGGGGACACCTGACTGTAGCATTAGATTTGACCTTGATTTCAAATTTCAAGGTCATTTGAAGGTCAACTTTTATTTTTTAAATAGGAAACCCGATTTCTGATACCTGATTTTGAAAGAACATGAAATTTAGAGTCAAAAGTGTTTTTAGCATTTTTTTGACTAAACGTATGGTTTCTGAGAAAAAAATTGGCTAATATTTAAACATTTTTAAACTCTTTAATTTTTTTCTCGAAAACGATGAATCTAATCGAAAAATTACTAAAAATATTATTGATTTAGAATTGCATGAAAAAGAAGGTGGTATTTTTTATTTTTCTAATTTTTAATTTTGTGCAATTGTCTTAAAAACAATATTCGAAATTTGAAAATTAGAAAAATAAAAAATACCTCCATCTTTTTCATGCAATTCTAAATCAATAATATTTTTAGTAATTTTTCGATTAGATGCATCGTTTTCGAGAAAAAAATTAAAGAGTTTAAAAATGTTTAAATATTAGCCAATTTTTTTCTCAGAAACCATGCGTTTAGTCAAAAAAATGCTAAAAACACTTTTGACTCTAAATTTTATGTTCTTTCAAAATCCGGTATCAGAAATAGGGTTTCCTATTTAAAAAACAAAAGTTGACCTTCAAATGACCTTGAAATTTGAAATCAAGGTCAAATCTAATGCTACAGTCAGGTGTCCCCCTTTGTCCTGAACAACTTTTGTTTGAACATTTTTTTTCTATTCGCCTCACCAACGGAGATATTTAGGTGGGTCACTTGAGATGGGCCACCCTGTATATTACGAATGTGTTAACTAATACCTTTTAAATATGTCTCATCATTTATATTACATTTTATAATAATTATTATGCAAATCTTATGAAATTTATATGTATGCGAATTATTGTTACAGGAAGTTTATAAACTATAGTTACTTTGTATCAGAGACATTATAATTGTAACCAATGTATTAAGCTAACAGTAAGATATTAAGAAAAGATAGTACGGATAAATAACTATGTACGAACGACGCTCTTTTTCAAAGATCGCTCGTTCTGGTATAGGTGGGGAGATGTTACGTCGTGAAAAAGGGAGTTTAATAAAGAAAAATAAAAATAATAATTCAAATTTTTCACGACGTACCAAATCAATAAACATGCCAGTGGCAATTTAAAGCAAATAAAACTGACACTTTTTAAGAAACAAGGCTCCATCATGTTTGAAAAATATATTTTAAAATCAAACGAAATATCTAAGAACGTGAGAAAGGTGCCCGAAGGTTTTATTACTCTAGGCGTACAGCACCGCTAGACGCCAAATCGTCACACAAACAAGCATCCTTCATCACGATAAAAATATGCAAGACCCAGGGACAAGACCATAAAGTCAACAAGCGAAAACTGCCCACAGAGTAATAGAACTAAATTGAAAAGTCAGATTGAAAGCCGGCTTATTGTACTCCAAGACGGGCCGATACCATGGGCACGGCCAAGAACGAAGAGCAGACCTCTAGACCTTTAAACCCATGGAGACATTATCTGCGGGCTTGAGATATAAAACCAGAGAATGCGCAAATGGTAGTAAAATTCGATCTACAGGAAGCATCTTAATAAAGGCCAATTATACGTGAACGCGACGCCCGATACGTTCTCATGGGACAACTCAGGAAAATTCGGCGATTTGGAGGGGATTGAAAATGGGTATAAAAACCCTTGCCAGAGGACCATCGCAAGTTCAGTCGTCTCTCCTTCTTGGGAGTATCGGGTCTAGCCGATATCAGAACACTTGGTAGTATCGAATACAGTCGATATAACATCAGAACACTACCAAGTTGACTTGTCAGCAAATATTACAAGTCGAAATATTATTCACGCTAGTGGAAGTTTGATCTAGCAGAGGTCAAGTTCAAGTAGCCGACATAGACCCAAGCCAAGTACGGGACAAAGAATAGCAGCAGGGACTCTAACACCAGGCCCAACGGCTGAACCACCGACGCAACGCAAGTCGGGCTGCTGTTCAACGTCCGAGCACAAGAGAGCACGGGGAAACGGAAGAGAGAATACGGTTTAGAATAAAAAAACCACTCATCGATAAGAATCAACTCGTGCTCGTAATTTGTAATCAACCCGGGTCGTTTCTCGAAGATAATTTTGTATCGTTGTATTAAACTTTTTAGTCGCTCTCTATCGGCTTGACTTAAGTTTTTACACGAATTTACCTTCTCTTCATTTTGTGAATCATAACCTAAAATGCATTCTTTAGTTAATTTCGGTACTACTAGAAAAGTAATCGTGCATTCGATTTCTCCGATATTTACGTTTGCCATGACTTGTAGTTTTATTCGCGTCGACTTTAATCCGGTTGCTCCTTTAATTACCGTTCCGCATATTAGAAGCGTAGGCCGTTTTTTAAATATTACGATATTTTTATCGCAAAATTCTTGAGAAATACACGTCACCTCGCTACCGGTATCTAACAGGGCACATACTGTAATTCCCTCTACTTTGATATTTACTTTCGGACATCGCATCGTTCGCGAATTAACCCCTTCTCCTTCAATATTGTGAAGCAACTCAGTCCGCGGATCCTCTAAAATCGACCGAACGCCAAATTTATTTAATTTCGATTTTTTATTTAAATCATTGATGGTTGCACCAAGCTCCACCTTCTTTGGCTCACCCGAGTCGCGAGATTCAACCTCTATACACTTCTCGAGTCAGAGGTCCTAGGTAGCGTTAAATCAGTTAAATTTATATCTAAACAATTTATATCATTCTCGACTCTGTAACAGTCGGGTTTATTATAGTGCAGGAGGAGGTATTTCGATCGCCGCTGAACGCAATACGTTCAACGGCCGCTACTCGCGAACGGGCTCAATGCACCCGTTGCAAACCCAAATTGCCACGCTCAGTACGCGTGCAACACTAACACGTAACGAGCTGAATACGATCGAAACCCCCTTTACGCGGTGCTCAAATAATAAATACGGTTTTTACTCAACGGAAATAAAGAAAACTGCATTTTTACGTACGTTTAAAAACTATTCTTAATTTTATTTATATAATAGAAAAAAGACAATATTAAAAATACAAAGAAATGAACTTCACTTAAGACTAGACTTATCCGCTTGAGCGCGCTCATTTTAATCAATAGGGCTTCGCCCTGCCCTCCGCATCGGTTACTCTAAAACAACGTGAATAAAAATACAAATTATTATTAAACAGCTACAATCGCAATAGATCGCGGCTCAGTCCAATCGCTCGCACTCATTCCGTATGGCGACCTCTCCTGTTAGGGTTAGAGCTCGGTTCAGTGCGCCGAGTGAACTGACATCGACAGTCAGCTCTCGCTCGCTTCGAGCCGCTCGACTCGAGGCGCGCCCGGTGGGAGAGACCAGTCGTCACGACAACGTCTTCCCGTGGGTGGAAGGCGTCGCGAAGTGGGGACGCTCAGGAGCGCACTTGCTCTCCGACCGTTGCGGTTGCGTTAACGTAAGTATATTAAATATACGCGCGTTGCGTACCGACTTGTAACAAAGCTATTGCTCGCGCTGCCGAGCAATACCTTTGTTACAACTCTCTTTATTAACGCCTCACCGTTTATTCGGTCTGTTCGATCAAAAGGTTTTTTAGCACTTTTATTTTTGTTCTTACAATTATTATTTTTGTTTTCGGCACCGGACGATACTGAATTTAATTCTCGGAAATACGTCGAGTTTTCCCTGGGTATATCCTTAGGCTCTCCCGGTTGATCGCGCCCGGGTATATTTGTGTATATTTCTTTTCGCGTTTGTCATCTAGATCATAAAATTATAATCATGGACCTAAAATCTTTAACGGGCAATGCTAAAATGGCGTGGCGAATCGATTTTTCAAAGTGAGCGTTCAATATTAACACCGATTCTTCCTTGCTCTCGTGTACTTCCAAATCTCTCATTATACCAAATATATTTGTTGCATAATCTACACGCGTCATTTTTCCATTTGCCAAAAAACGTCCGTATTCAATCCTAGCTTTATGACCGCGCTGTACCCCTCGATTCCAATATCTATCTTTAAATTTGTCGACGTACTCATCGAACGATCTTATTTCGCGTTCAACCAAATACCACCAATCTCTCGCCACGTTTTCTACTGTCTGCTCAATAATACAAACTAATTCCGGCAATTTTGGCTTTACTAAATTTACGTACGATTTTAATTCAGCGATGTATTTCATTGGACTTTCATTCTCTTTCCCGTTAAACTTAGGTAGATTTAATTTTACTTTCTAATGTGACACTACGAACGTTCCCCCGCGTTTTCTTTGACTTGTCCAGTCAATTGTTCAACCATATCATTTATTTCACTGAAACATGATTTTATATCGACCAATCGTAGAGCGGAGGAATCAATCTCTTCTAACTTTTCTTTTAATTCTATGTTTTCCCTTTCCAAACTAGTAACCCTGTTAAAAATATCCAGCTGGAAATCCAGCTGGAATCCAGTCCATGCATGGATTTCCAGCTGGATTTTCCACCTGGATTTCTGGGGAACCTTGGTTGAATTTTTCCAGTTGGATTTCTGGGGAATGCAGGTGCAATTTATATCTTGATTTCGAATCAATCTAGGTGGATTTATTGGATATCTAGATAGATTTTCCAGATGGAAATTCCAGGTGGAAATTCATATATCGTTGCTCACCGAGCAAAATTTAGCTTCTTTTTTTATTTCTGCCATTGCTGACCAAAAAGGGCAAAATGCGTGGGCATTAATGTACTTTATGTAAGTTTATGTGGTACCTCACAAAAAACTCGCGAAATTCGACAATTTATATCAACAGGAAATGGTCCAAAACGCGTTAAAACATGGTCCTATGAAAAATTTTTTTCAAGGACTTAGACGATTTTTAGAAATTCGGACTTAGTTTTTTTTCTACTATAGTCAGATGACGTTTTGGCGTGATTTATCACCTGATTTATTACCTGACATATCACTTGTCTTATCAAGTGATTTTTTGCAGTAGGGTTAACTTGAGTCAACGTACAAGAGTTGCAAATCTATCGTTCTGCATACTGTCGAGCTGCTTCTCTTTCATTTGGATCACCGTCCAAATCTCCATCTGAACTTTCATATTCATTAGGAATGAATGCTATATCAATATGTTGACCTTCATCACTATCAGAATCTTCAACTAAATTTGGTAGATCGCTATTCTCCATCTTGGCATTATCAGTAACGTTTAATTTAGAACAAAATAAATAAAAATTTTCCGAAATTATTATTTCAAAGAATAGATCCAATGTATGAATGTTTTCAACCGTTAGCCCGCCACTCAAACGATATCTTTAACACGGAAGGATTTGCGAAATGAAATAAACTTATTCAATTTCAGTATAAGATTTCAAAATTTATCAGTAAAAAATACTGATATGATTCCACATACCATGCGAGAGAATGAAAACACTTATTTGTCAATAGTTTATTTCTACATAAAGATAACAAATTAAACTCTGACAAAAAAGTGTTATATAGGTTTTCGTCCCAATTTTACCCCCCGAATCGATCTCCGCATTCAGATTTTGAAAATTATGATATTTTTTGTAATTTGTGTAGATAATTTGTTATAAACAATTACAAATGACATAAGAAAAAATACGTATATTTTATGTTTCACTTATGCAAAAAATAGCACAGTTTGTTTTTCGCTATCTGAACCAGTCTTAGCATGGGCTTTAATGAGTTCTGACGATGCAATTGCAAACTTACCGCATGAGTGATTCAGCTCTCTCTCTCTCTCTCTCTCTCGGGGGGTTTCAAGGCTGAGAAGGCGTCGACGTTAAATAAATTATTTAACGTCTAGCTTCTCTCCACTCTGTAGACCCGCCAAGTGACAGGTGTGGAGCAGACGACGCGCCACCGCACCTGCCAGCCATGCGTGCGAGAGAGAGAGCACGCGCGAGGATGCCGTTTGAGCCTACTCAGGCCGCCGGGATTTCGTTAAGGCACTGCCGGGAGGCCGCACCGCCGGGAGGCGACCGCACCAAGACATAGCCGACGGAGCGGAGCAGCCGACGGCGCGAACCACGACGGCTGGCGACGAGGCGATGGTGACGACTTGGCGGCAAGGTGAGGCGAAGGAGGCCAGCTGCTCGGCACCGCCATGATGCCTACCACCGGCGACGCGAACGCCGCCCTGGCGACATCCCCACACAGACACATATACGCACACGGACACACACAACACCCGCGAACACTACAACGCGCCGCGACTCCCCAGCGTGCGCCGCGCACCTGGGGAAGCATGTACTCGGCCGCGCGCAGCACGTAGTCGAGCGCGGACCATGAGTACGGGTGCGAGAGAGAGAAAGAGCGCGTATACGAGTGGCGCGGGAGTCGAGGCGACGCGCACGTGTAGGTGCGAGAGAGAGAGAGCGAGTAAGCGAGTTGGAGCGCGAGTCGAGGTTGCGCGCGCGAATCGGTGAGAGAGAAAGATAGTAGCGTGTGAGAGAGAGGGAAGCGCGGCGAAGAGCGGAGAGAGAGCGGCCGACTGCGCGCGTAACGTCACTGGCGCTGCTCGACGAGCTCGGCGAGTCAAGAAGGCTGCCAACGTCCCCACGAGAATTACGTCGTGCCGCGCTTGAAATTAACTCACGCTCGCGTTCGCACTAGACGATATCGAGTGGCTGCGTTGACGCCGTGCAGCCAATCAACGTGCGTATCGTCGGTGCGGGCGGAAGTCGATCGGCGCGGGAGAACGCGGACCGCGGAGAACACCCTTCGAGAGGGAAAAGCGCATGTAAATTTAGTGAGAGCGAGTGAGAGGGAATAAGGGCTAGCGTCGCGACGGAGAAGACTTCCGCGACGCCACGCCATTCAGCCGAAAGCTAGCTTCGCAGCCGGATGCACTTTTCGAGTTTCTTTGAGTTTAGCGAGTCGTGAGGAGTATTAGTCGAGGAGAAGTATAGTTAGGACGGAAGAGTTTTTCGAGGTGGTGAGACCCGCGTACATCTTCATACGGGTTTCTCTCCCCCATATTTATTATATCTCTCCCTCGGAAAGTCCCGCAAACGTGATCCGCGCCGCACACACATATCTCCAAACAAGTGTATTCCCCTAAGCCAGGAGGCAATATATATTTTAGATAAAATTCACAAGTGTTCGAGTTTGATTTCTAAGTGTTGGGTGTGTTGTGAGGTGGTGGGTAGAAGCTGATTCTCAGCAAATCGCGAGTGCACCGGCTACCTCGAGTGAGTAGCTGAGTCCGCGTCGTCAACAGAGCGTGCAGCCATTGCCACGTGTACGTGGTAGTCTTGGGAGGACCCTCAACCCTGGGAAAAAGAATTCTCAACCGGAGCGAGGAGTTCGTGATCCGGCGGCGTCTACAAGGCGCCTGGCGCTCAACAAAGTTAAGAGTAGTAGGTAACGTGAGAAATCCCCTTTAGGTCATAGGCAGTGGAGCGTAAGGTGCGGAGAAGCAGCCAAGCAGAAAATTCATTAGTGCGTGTAGTGTAGTAGTAGTAGGAGGCTTATAAAGGGAAAGGGCGAAACGAAAACCCAAAAACAAACCACCCTTCCCCTTTTGTGAGAGGGAGAGAGGTGCAACCCCGGCCTCTAGAGTCTTCCCTCTCACAGGGTTAATAATAAAATTTTATAGTACAGCGGGCGTAAAATTCGTATTTTACGCCTTATTTACGGAAAATTTATAAATAATCCTATAGGAAAAAATAAAATAGGAGCAATGCCTAAAGAAATTGCTATATGGTTAAAATTGCCCAATCCGAACTTATTTACTGGGCATAGCTTTCGTCGCTCATCTGCTACATTATTTGCCGACACAGGTGCCGATATCTTAGCTTTAAAGCGTCATGGAGGATGGAAATCGGCACAAGTCGCTAAAGGCTATGTGAAAGATTCCATCAATAATAAAAGAAAAATGTGAAGACAAATTTCAGATGGTATCAACGGTTCTAACGAACCGAAAAATAAAAAACAGAAAGCAGTTATAACCATCACTAAAAAAATAATTGAAACCGAATGAATATATTTAGTTATACAATTTAAATATTAGTTAAATTAAAAAAAATCAATAAAACGATTAATTTTGTTAAATTATAATTGATTAATTAATTTTGTTTAATATTCTTATTCTAATTAATAAATTGCAATAAATAACTTATTATTTTTTTATTTTCTATTTATTATTTATAAAATATGTTTTTTGATGGGGGGGGGGGGCTCCGCCCCCCAACCCCCAGGCGGGGGCTTCGCCCCCAGCGCCCCCACCAGGGCCTGCGGCCCTAGACCCGCCTCAGCGCCCAGCCATCCGTATTCCGTTCCTACTATACTAGACAACAGTTTCTTTAACATTATTTTATAACAAATTTTCCGCCCCTCATACTATAAAACAGTATATGCACCTCGGGCAAACGATTTTACACCCACGTGTGATCGCCAATGCACTCGGGTCGGCTGCGCCGGCCCTCGAGCGTGCTGCTCACAGTAGGGCGTAAAATCGCATTTTTCGCCCATGGTGCATAATATACTATTTGAATAGAATTGCAAATAAAATACAGTTCTTATTTAAACCCGTGTACAAAAAGGTCACAAGCCTACAGGTGAGTATCTAAATTGTACCTCACGGTTATAGGCGTTGACGGGTGGCGGCAGGTAGCAGCTTCCCTCGACTTAGCAGATAGCGGCCTCCTTGATGTCGCTCGACGTGGCTCAGCGTTGCGGCTCTCTGTTGCTCTTCTTCTTCCCGTTCGCTTTCTCTTCTTCTTTTTCGTTATCTCCGTTGAAATAGCAGCCCTCCTTGTTGCGTCGATGGTTTAGCCGATGGGCGTCGTTGTAGAGTCCCGGCTGCTATTATTTGTCGTCTTATATTTTTTGAGTGTGCGGCGGACACTAGCGCTTGTCTTATGCTCGACCAAGCTTCTCCTGGCATGATGGATTCTAAGCCTGGTGTACTAATTTTCCACTGGCTAACGTGACGGTCCTGTAGAGGATTGATGACTGAATTCTGTAGTACCTCGGTGGTATGACGACTGAACTCCTGTCTATCCTTTAGCAAGGGTTTTTATACCCGTTTTCGATCCCCCTTAATTGATGAATTTCCAAATTTTCGTTGATTCATCTAATGGAGAAATTTTTGTTAACTAGATAATTAGTAAGCCTTTCTTCCAAAAATGCTCTTTGTAGTTGGAATTTTACTGCCGTTTGCACATTTTCATTGATCGATTTATTGCCCCCATTTGTATGATTATTGCCCTATGCTTTCCGCGCCGCATCATAATTCTTATGTCTCAATGGACCGCCAAAGGTCTGTCACTGCATGTCTAGGTAATAAAGGAGGACTCATGAGTGCTAGACTCCTTTGTAGACTGCCTTTCGGCTTTTAAGTCCAACGTTACTGATCAATTTTATTATCGGATGTGTGTTTTTCACTGATCAATTTTACCCGTTGTCTCAGGGTCTCGCATTTTAATCTTGAGACAGGGTGTTTATCTATGCGACTGCTCCAGCGCCTAAGTGACTTGTCCTCGTCCGTCCCTGTATGTCTAGCGTAGTAACACTTTCTGTTACCAGCTTTTAGCTTGTAGATCTTTTGTCTGATTACAAAGTATTTCGTTTTCCAAATGTTCTGTAGCCTTGATTTTTGTTAATGGACCCAATATAATTTTCGTAAATTTTCAAACTTATATTCTAGCTAACATGTTTGGTACGTCGTGAAAAAATTCAATTATCCTTCTCTATTTTCTTTCTGTAAGCAGTTGTGTATTCGTACTTTTTCGAATATAAATTCACATTTAAAATGCCGAATGTAAGAAAAGTTTCGCGAGATGAGCGTCAAAACTCAAGCCGTCATTTGAGCAGTATCCTCATGGCTTTTCTGGAAGAAATAGGAGTCACCCTTGGACTCAGTTCCCATGAATATGTAAAGCTGTCCGACAACAAACGTATTTACAAGGCTGACCGTCAAGCTGCAACGGAGTCAAAAGAGGCCAGAATTCATCGAAGGCAGGAACAACAATACTTCCTGGACATGGCTTCTGCTACAGGAACATTATTATATGGATCAGGAATGGATGATATCATGTAAGTTTAAAAAATATTAGAATTTTATTCATTTTTTTGAGGTTCAAAACTTTAAACGCGTTTTTCTCAAAACTGGATTTTCAAAGTCGGTGTACACTCTCCTGCAAAAACTATTGAACCAATTCTTATCAATTTTGGCACACCTTTTTAACATATACAAAAACACGCCCCAACGTTTTCCTTTTTTCTACTTTCTTTTTTTTTATTCGAGATCTACCCTTAAAATGGCCAAATTCTTAAGCAAAAATCGGGCTTGGAGAGGAACGTTACGGCAGATATAAAACAAAAGAAAAAACATGGGTACTTTATTTTTCATTGATGCTACGAATGGCGGAGTTATTTTGTTGCTATCACGCGTAGAATTTGCTTGGGATTTGAACTTGACTGTCTGACCCGCGTTTATTTATCGCCGTTTTACACTAACAAATTGGAGTCTGACGAAAAAATGTTACATACATTTTCGTTATAATTTTTTCCCGTAGAATAGATTGCCGTCATTAGTTTCTTGAAAAAAAAATTTAGTAATTTGTTTAGAAGAAAAAATACGGGTACTTTTTTTCACTAATACTATGAATGACGTAGTTGGTTTGACGCTATCTCTGCCAGTTTTGGCTTGGGCCTTAATGGGTTAATGTAATTGCTGAGAATTAATTTTTGTGAATCAATTAATTTGTTGATTGAGCGATCAATTAATTGTTAATGGAGCGATCGAAAGTTCCCATTACTTCGGTAATGTGTAATGACCGAGAATATATTAACATTAATCGGAATAATCGTTAATGGAGAGTTCAAAGATTTTCATTAATCGATTAAGGGAAAGTCCCAAATTATTCAGTATACTCGAATTGTTTGAGATTTTTTCTTTATATAAGGATCATGGTAGTTACAGAGGGCGGGGAATTGAATAAACAGATGCAAGATTGAGCTATGATTGATTTATTCTGAGCACATTTGAAATGATCGTAGCTTAACCTCAAATACACTTCACTTGATATACTTGAAAGTAGGCTGGCACTTGAGTGCTGAGCCGATTGTCTAAGAGTTGAGCCGATGCGGTGATACAATGATGCAGTGATGCGGTGATGAATGATGCTGAGGCTGAGCAGGGCGAAAAGAGCGTCTTGACGAACGGTTGTCGAAGCGTCCAAGCTGGTCGAGAGGCGAGCAGGAAGAAAGAGATATAGCATAGCGACGCTACCTTAGGCGCGCAAAACGCCGGAGCAAGCGCTTACCTGAATGCAGTACCAGTCGACGCGGCAGAGCATCGACGCGCGTATAAGCTCTGTCGATAACCATGGGAACGCGCGCGATTCAAAATGCAAAATCGCGAACACGAATTAATTAATTAATATGCATATAAAAAAAAAATATATAAGTATATTATTAAATAAATAAGTAAAGAAATAATAAATGGATGGGTGGACAGACGAAACGGGCGGATGTGATAACTATACTTCATATATTTCATAGTTATTATGCTGCTTATTTATTTTGGTTATTATTGTTAGAAATTGTGCTTAAGTAAATTAAATTTGTTAATTTATTGAAAATTTGTTAGATTCTTGAAAATCAATGAAAACGTACTTGTATACATACAGGTCATTTTTTAAGTAGTTATTACAAACTGTGAAATATAACAAATTTAATTTTCGGACGGGGAGGTTATAGTAGAATGTTCAAAGGCAAAATTTCTAAAATAAAACTTTATATAATTTTCTACCGATAGTTTTGTGGGGATCTGTTGGGATCTGTCGGCATTTGTCCTTGCGCTAGATTCTCTAAAATTTGTTGTGGTATAATTATTTTTAACTGATCGCTTGTAATTTTGTGAACTAAATTATTTTTTATTGGAAATCTATTAATCAATTGATCATTTTCGAGATCTTTGATTATTTTATTAATATACGTTTCGTTTCTTTGTAATTGAACTAAACTTTTATCTAACTAAAATCTATTAATTAAAATCGCGAATTAATTGTTTATTCTATTAGTTCCGCTAGATTTGAGTTTTCTTCTGACCGGATCACGTAAGGTAATCTGCGACGATATTTTTCAAACTGGGTAAGTGTTCTGGAAATAAATTGAAATCTTAAATCACATGGTTCCATCTTCTTAGTCGCACAAAGCTGAATCTATGCGTGCATACGAACGTTAAAGCCCCGTGGTCCGTTCATATAAGAATTTTAGATGCCACCCGTAAATTTGAATCGAGATTAGAGAGAGACAAAACAATAGCCAGCATTTCTTTTCTGTTGTAATATAATTTAATTCACTCCCTTTTAACATTCTACTTACGAAAGTTATAATTCCCTCGTCCCCGTTTTCGCCGATTTATGATAATATACGCTGCCATAGTTCGGTCACTGGCGTCAGTCGTCAGAAAGTACGGAAGTTGCTGATTCGGAAATTGTTTTGTTGATGATCATTGGTCCATTCGAAACTTTTATTTTTCTAAGTATTTCATACACAGCGTTACGTTTAGGTGTAAGGAAAATAGATTAATTATTCGGGAATGAGAAAATGACTCATTCCAATATAAACTTTTTAAAACTTATTTTAATAATAAAACTTTTGAATGGAATTACAAATGCAATACAGTTTTTGTTTCAACGCGTGTACAATATTTTTTTTTAAAAAAGCTCACAAGGCTACAGTAACGAATTGAAAGTGTACATATGCTCAAGTCATGGGTCAAGGATGACCTTGATGGTCACACAAGGTCATTTAACCTCGAACGAGGTATGGAAATCTTTTGGTATAGGAAACAATAATTTTTGTACCACATAAGCTATTACCTTTATCAAGGTGCATACAACGGTAATGCTCTGTACGGCCTTGACGATGCTCTTCAAAGACATTTTACTTTGAGTTTTTTTATTTACTTTTAGCATTACCCAGGAACAACGACGTGGACGTAGTAAAATCTGTTCCCTTTGGGGTGATTGATTAGCGTGAGTCCCCTTACCTTGATCACAGCATTATGGACTGCAATTTTTTACTTTAAGGGGATGCCGAACTTAATTTCCGTTCTCTACTATACCGATGATTCTCTATGTTCTTTGCTAACCTCTAAGGCAAATTTGATTTTTCAAATAATTTTGAAACGGCTTTCTTAATGGCATTTCTGTACGAGCGGCGCGACGGAATTATCGCGCGTAACGTTGGCCGCCTGCTCGACTCGCCGAGCTCGTCGAGCAGCGCCTGTGGCGTCACGCGCACAGTCGGCCGTTCTCTCTCCTTGCGCTTCGCCACTCCTGCCTATCTCTCGCACTCTCTGTCTCTCCCTCGTTCCGGGTCGTAAATCTTCGTCCGCGCTCGGCTTCACACAGCTCTCAGTCTCATGGGCTCTCTCTCTCTCTCTCCTACTCGGCTCGCTGGTGCCTATCAAACGCTTCCCCAGATGTACGGCGCACCTTGGGGGAATCGCGACGCGTCATCTCTAACTCGCGGATAGTGTATGTGTGTCTGTATACGTGTGCGTGTAGTGCGGGGACTTTGTTCCAGGCGGCGTTGGCTTCGCCGGTGGTCGTCGCCATGGCGGCGTCGCACAGTGGACTGAAACGCCAAAAAAAAACCCTCAAAATTCTTGATTCACTCGAATTTCGCATTAAAAAAAAAAAAAGAAAAATAAGGATTTTTTCCTTTTTGACTGTACTTTATGAATCCATTTCCCTCCCAAGGTGCAGATGTTTTTATATCGGTCAAATTATAGTTGTTTTACTGTGATATCGCGAGTTCAAAATATTTAGCGTTTTTTTTCACTATAAAATGATGAATAATACTTTCGATTGTCACATATTTTCTTATTTTTGTAATTTTTAGTACCCTCTAATATGGGGTGAATTTTTTTCACTTTGAATTTGCAGGTAATTTCAAGGTCAACTTTTTTTAAAAAAATAGATAAAAAAAATATTAGAATTACTTGAAAAATATATAAAATCTATGAGGAAAATATGTGAAAAATATTTAAATCTGTGAGAAAAATATATTAAAATTAAATAGAAATATGTTAAAAATATTTTTATGTAATAAAAATTATATTACTCTTAAATGAACATAGAAATCATTTTAAATCTATCAAGCAGATTTTGGTTGAATTCTGTTTAAACTGAACAGTAATAATATCAACCGAAAAAATAAGTATTCAACACAATTGTGTTAAAAATTAAACTTTTTATACAAAGCTACTATTACTTTGTATGAGTATGTTTTGTAATCTTTTATTAATTTAAAAGTAACGCAAACATTCATTTCATTGGCACAGGAATAATGAAGAAAGAATAAAAATCTACGGAATTTCGGTAAGTATTTGTTTTATTTTATATTTACAAATAGTTTTACTTTCAATTAGCGGAATTTGCTCTGTACAACTCGATTTCTTCATGTAAACAAACAACCTTAAGCACCTTAAAAATCTAAAGATAGATTTTCCAGGAAAATTTCTAGGTAAATATTCTTTACTTACAATTAGTAAATGTCATATCATGTCGTAAAAAGTTATGTATGACATGACATGAAAAATACCTAAGATTCGAAGCTAAAAATATGTCTATTGCTTATACATTTTTTTCGCGTTTTGACTTTTAACTTTATTCAAGACAGTAAACTATTATTAATTTATTATTAATTTAATGATTTTTTTGTATAAACGTTGGAAAAAACTTTTTCAGGATTGCAACAAACACGGACATATTTCAGCGTTTACTTCTGAATTCAGATCCGCTCATATCTCTGTCCAGAAAATTACCCATCAAAAAGGTTCGCAATTTGACAGATGACACGAAGTGTTTGATTGACATTGGCTCAGAAGAAGATGAAAATACATCTTACGATGAAAGTACTGATTTATCTGATTTTTCAGACTCTGATGAAGAGTAATATTTAATTTTCTTTAACTTAAGAGATTAAAAATTACATTATTTTTATTACATAAAAATAAACATATTTATTTATTGATGTGACTTTTCATTCTTTTTTTTCTAACTCATTCTTTCAGTTCTTCATTTTAAGTTACGCATTTTCAGGATTCAACCAAAATCTGCTTGATAGATTTTAAATGATTTGTATGTTCAATTAAGAGTAATATCATTTTTATTACATAAAAAATATTAATAACACATTTTTCATATATTTTTATATCTTTTTCAAATATTTCTATATATTTTTCATATAATACTATATATTTTTTATCTATTTTTATATATTTTTAATATTTTTAACGTTAAATGCTCTTTTCATTTCTGCAGTGAAAATTAAAGATTTTAATAAAAAATAAAGTTGACCTTGAAATTACCTGCAAATTCAAAGTGAAAAAATTTACCCCACATTAGAGGTGTACTAAAAATTACAAAAATAAGAAAATATGTGACAGTAGAAAGTATTATTCATTATTTTTATAGTGAAAAAAACGCTAAATATTTTGAATTCGCGATATCACAGTAAAATAGCTATAATTTGACCGATATAAAAACATCTGCACCTTGGGAGGGAAATGGATTCATAAAGTACAGTCAAAAAGGAAAAAATCCTTATTTTTCTTTTTTTTTTTAATTCGAAATTCGAGTGAATCAAGAATTTTGAGGGTTTTTTTGGAGTTTCAGCCCACTGTGCGTCGATCAGCTGATCGTTGCCGTCGTGCTCGCCTCGTCGGCTTCGCTCCGCTGGCTCGGCAATGTCCTGGGCGCCACCCGGCGACGCGGCATCGACGACCTCCCGGCGGTTCTTGTTCACTCGGGCGGCCATCGCGCACGTACTCTCTCTCTCTCGCACGCATGGCTAGCTGGTGTGGTGGCGCGTGGTCCGCTCCACACCTGTCACTTTGGGGGTCTGTAAGCCGGTCAGAGAAGCCCGACGTTTAATAAATTACTTAACGTCGACGCCTTCTCAGCCTTAAGACCCTCCGAGAGAGAGAGAGACGAATCACTCGTTGAGTAAGACTTGCTAAAGCAACGTCACAAATCCCCCCTCCCTAAACGAGACACCCCGATGGACCGTTTATACTCGGGACGGTTAAGAGATTCGGACCTCTCGGAGCGTCACCAGGCCAGGCGTCGATTATTAGAGGACACACATTGGTGTAGGTTGCCACATCACTACCTGTACGCGGGTTTTCTACTCCTTCACCTCTACTACTTCCAAATCTACTATTGAGAATTGAGCCATGAGGGGAAGCAACTGAGCTGCTTGCCCCCTTGCTGCCCGTTTCCCATCTTGGCAAATAGGTAGAAGGCACTGGTAGAAGGTAACCCCTTCTGCGCCGCATACCTGACACGCTATGCCCTGTTTGACGTTCCTAGGGCATTTACTTGATCGGTGTCCAAATTGTCCACAAGCAAAGCATTTAGTTCGCGGACAATTGGAGGCTTTGTGCGCTACATTACCGCATGTAAAGCATGCTCCAATGTATCCTGGGATCTTGTAACCTTGCTGCGGTTGTCCATTCGACTGTGGTCGCTAGAGCGTTTGCTGCATCGGTGATGGTGCCGCTGCTACTGTACAATACTGCATGGGAGTATTTGTGGGCGCTGGGATCACTATCTGAGCAGTTGGAGGTTGGCTTGCCGCTGCAGTAACTTCTTGTGCTTCACCTGCATTCCCATTGTTACCCTTCTCCTGAGTGGTCTTCTTTTTCTTCGGGGGATTCTTCTGGGTCTTCCGTTTCTTTTCTTGAACAGCTGCAACCTTCTCCGTCTTTTTGGGGGGATAAATGCTCCTCCTGGGACTGACGACTTTTCTGGGGGCGGTGGTGGTTTAAAGTGGGCTATGTTCTCTTTCTCTTTCTCGTAGATCCTCCCAAGTGCATGGATTTCCGCGAAATCTTCAAAAACATAGTCCCTAAATCGGACTTGATAATCGGGGTGTAAGTTTTTCAGCTCTATGCTGACCTGTTCCCTTCTGGAGGGAGGACGTCTGCAGAGGTTAAAAATGGACTTTAGTGCTGTTATGAACGCGGCGATTCCCTCTCCTTTGCCCTGCGTTCTCGCACGTGCATCCAACAATATGTCCTAGTCCGCTCGTTCCAACATGTACTGTTGATCGAATTCCCTCCTGAATTCTCTCCAGGTTTTTATATCCCTTTTCACCGTCCTAAACCACTGACACGCCTTTTCCGTCAAGGTGCACGGGATCGCTCGCAACATTCCGCTGTCTGGTAGCCGGTTGTAAAATCAGCTTGGCTGCTCCATCGGGTAGAGTCGTGTGGTCACGGAACAAACAAAATTCCGAATAAGAAACAATTACTCCAGAGTACGACCCAGGGTACCACCGTAACTTCCCCAAAACCTTCTCCTTTATGCCCTGCGTGGCTGGCTCACAGCAGAGTCCTTTCAGGTACACACACACTCAAGAATAAACAGAAAATACACTGCCCCGAATAGGCACGTACCGTGATTTTAAAAAGTAAAATTTTCAAAATCAAGTCAACGCAAGGTTCTCGACGCGACGTTCCGTTGCCGGTAACGTAAACGAGAGAGAAAGAGAGTGCCGTGCAAGCTC
The DNA here is from genome assembly GCA_018906775.1 of Sycophila sp. Sp_5. Taxonomy (NCBI): domain Eukaryota; kingdom Metazoa; phylum Arthropoda; class Insecta; order Hymenoptera; family Eurytomidae; genus Sycophila; species Sycophila sp. Sp_5. Next base: position 40,776 of record JACCID010000447.1, read on the forward strand.
CCGCCTGCTGGCTCGCTGATCTGCCGACGTCAGCGCCCTCGCGCTCCAGCATACAGACGCAGGACGGTACTCCGATACTCACCCAGCCTATGAGTTTTCTACTCAGCCGGTAATTCCGGTTGCAACCCTCAACCGGGAAGATTATACTCCAGGTGCCAGCTCACCCTCGAATTGGAGTCGAAAAAACTCGACTGGAACGAGCCGCCAACGACCGCCCTACTTAGCTTCACGCCTCAGGATTCTCCGGACGTCCAGCAGCGGAACCTGAAACCCTACGACTCTTCATGCCCATAACCTGCTCGCACTCGCACTCGCATACGCACTCCACCTGCTGTGATCTTGCCGACTCTCTCTCCTATATCTCTTTCTTTCTCATAAGTTCTAGATAAATTTGCATATACAATTTGTTGCTCTTTTAGAATCTGGAGCAAGAAAATGGTAAATCGTTAGATTTGAGTGCCTTAGTTTAAAAAATGTGAAATTTTCAGCAGAGCCACGCTACTCTGGATCCGGCCACAGCTCCATATATAAAATGTAAAAAATTAGTAAGTTTTGAATTATCGGCTTGCAATTTCATAAGTAATTTATTAATAACAATACCCACAACAATTGCGAGTTTAATAAACAAGATCTATCGAATATGATATATGCAAATTCAAGTTAATCACTCTTACTAATATAAACGGCAACATCTATTTGAACAATATATAAAGCATGCATTGTGTGATGGAGATAATGTTCTGAAGTTTCCGCTGACAGCTGCTGCGTTCTAGTCCGTCCGGTGTTTCAAAGTTTAATGGCATCGAATATTTGAGTAAGCAACTTCCAAAATTGATAAAATATCATTTAAACGTACTTTATGAATAGTGTTATAACTTAACGGTGTCGATAATTATTGTGCTATAATATAAGCTTCACTTCGACAACTTTTAGTCATAAACCAAAAAAAAAAACATTTTATTTTTGTTAATATTTATTTTACAGTAATTTGGACTTGAAAGATTTGAGTTTCGTTGCATTTGTATTTTTGGAGGTCTGTGGATGATCCCCACGAGAATGGTGGGAGCGTCCCCCTTCTGCACGGAACAAAAGATATATTCTGGAATTTCAGTTTTACCTGGTCCATCAGTGTTTGACTTTTCAGTTAGTGTCATTCAACACTCCATTTTGGTTTCCTATCAAATCCTCAAGGGCAGAGGCTCTGGCTGTTAATTTCGCTAATTCACACCCTGATCCCTCCGTCGAAATAGTGGCAACAGTATGTGAAATAGGGCCTCCTCCCAAGATAGACTTAAGGTCGTCTAGCTGCTTCTCCAGCATATCGAAATGTTGAAAGAAAAGCTCCATTGTGCTCACCGGTATTAAAACATGCGATAGTCCTATGAGGCTGTTATCACCTAGCGGAGGTACCGACGCGTCATTTTGGGCTAGCGGGAGAGATGTAGAACTCTCCGTTGTTCTAAGAGAGTTGTTTTGCACAGGCTTACTTTTCGCTCAGTATATATTCGCCTGTAGTAGTCTGCTCTGGGTTGGTTAGTGCCTCAACTCTGCAACCAGAGCGACAGCAGGAGAGCCAGCAACAGGCGCCTGAACGGCTACTACCCCGCCTGACTCTTCTGTGTTGGCCCGGAGCAGCGACTGCGGGTTGGAGTGGGGTGCTCCGCGCGTTCGGGCTAGCGGTGACGCTGGCGTTGATGTGGAAACCTCCGAAATCTGGCGGGGGACCGCGCGGGTCATTGCCCCCTGCTAGGCGAGCCGAGCTTCTTGTAATCCGAGGCGCTGCCTTTATTTTTGATGTTTTAGTAGTTGCGCGACAAATATCACACGGTGCGTTTGTTTTCCTCTGCGCACACTTGGTGGATAATGGGCTCTCAGACCTAATACCATGTTGCTGTGGATGAAAACGACTTTCCATCAAGCCCTGCACATTTTCGTGAAGACGCTCGGCTTTGCCTTGGTCGACAATTGAACTCCGCGAGGGCGCTAGTACCGCCGCGCTACCTCAGGTACGTGAGGGCGCTGGTATCGGAAGTTCGCGATCGGCGCGTGAGCCCGCGCGCCGATCGTTTGTATATTAGGTGTGAGGGTCAGAGGGAGATAGAGATATTCGCGACGCGGAGAGGACGGCGGTTTGCTAATCAAACCGCGATTCTGAAATAGTTCCTTGTACCGGCGCCACGCTTTTCCGTGAAATTCTCGTAGTTTAGTAGATTCTTGCGAATTTAGTAGTTTGCAGGTGTTCGTAGATAGTGTAGTTGGGAAGGGTAGTAGATTGTAGTAGGGAGTTTGATTGGAGTTTCAGTGGGTTAGTTGTTGTAGTTAGTTGTAGGTAGTAGAGGGATTCGAGGATCAGATTTTGTGAAGTTCAGCGGTCGTTAGTCGATAGTCGATGTCAGAGCGAAAACTCATCCTCGACCCCTCACGGGGACATGTGGGTGATGCACCTAGGCCTATTGGCCCTTTGTGCTCGGTTTCCTCATCATTCATTCCCTATCAACCTCCCTATATATTCTACCAGTCTAAGAAACCTGCTAAGCCCCATAGAGCAGAACCCCTCAGGTTCGAGAAGCCACACTTCGTACACCCCGCGCCTACCGCCCATCAGCCTAGGGCAGTGATACGAGAGATGCAAGGGAGTCTCTTCATTTACACCACAGAGTCTGCACATATTCTCAGCACCTAATCCTATCCTCTTCTTGATGTGTGACAGGTCGCAATTTCACCTCAACCACTCCACTACCTTTCTGATATCCTTTTTGGGGAGACTGATCCTCTCCCTCACCCATGTTGTCTGGGCAGACTCCGCTATAAACGCTTTTGTATGCCTGCATTCCCCATACCTCTCCCACTTTCTTATCTGTTCCTTTCTAATCCAAGCTTGAATTCTGCTGTCAATCTCACAGCTTGGTATAGATGTCTCGACGGCATCTGTTCTGATCCCCGCCGCACCTCTTATTGCCAGCCTATCGGCCTTCTCGTTTCCTCGAATGCCTGCATTACCAGCTACCCATTTTAACTTAATGTCACAACTCGCTAAGTCGTCGAGTGATGTCCTGCACGCAAGCATCTCATAAGAGGTGACCGTCACCTTACTAAGGGCCGCAATGGTAGCCCTACTGTCAGAGTGTATGACCACCTTCCGATTTGTCCACTCCTCAAGCATGGCTACCACGTAACTTTTTATGGCTATGACTTCCACTTGGAAGACCGTGACGTGGGGTTCTAGTGAAAGCACAATTTCCCTACCGCTCCCCTCTAGCCACGCTGCCACACCAACTCCCAGTTCGTTCTTCGAACCGTCCGTGAACCATTTGTATATATGGTTCCCTTCTGTCACCTGATGTGTGTCCGTACCCTCAAAATTCTTTTCGAATCTGTAGTTGCGAGTAACCCTATTTAGCTTTACATTCCGCTTCTGATCCATGCGAATTGATTTGACGATCTCCGCATTCTTGTGTAAATGCCAGTCCTTGGAAACCCTAATCTTCGCCTTAAGGGGGTCAGCCTGAGTTAAACTGAAAAAAATACACTTTCCAGTTTAGTAGGTATAACAATTGTATTCTTCACTTTTGATTGCTGGAACTTTTTACACTTTAACTACTTGCACAATTTAAGCTATTTATTCATTATTCAGACCAAAACAGTGTTTTTTACTTCTAGTATTGTTCCATCAAATACATTTAAAATTTTTATTTATTTGTCCACTTGCCATAGCTTTTCTCTCAATAAAGTAACTTATATGTCACCGGACCAGGTTTAAAATACTCTTCATTACCTGCACTACAGATGTATCGGATCACTTTTCTGAAAAAAATTACATAAAAGCTTATTGTGGACCCTTTTTGTCCATTTTCGTACAAAATATTAGTAATTGCCTAATATTTTGGACATAAAGTGTCCACAATAACCTTCTATCTAGCAATCAAAAGTGATGAATACAATTGTTATACCTATTAAACTGGAAAGTGCCTTTTTTTAATTTAACCCAGGCTGGCTCCCTTAAGCGCCGAGGCCCTTATCATAGTCTCAAAGAGTGGAAGGCCCAACACCAACTCTAAAGCCTACAGTGGTGTGGACCTTCTAGCACCGGTTATGCCCCTTGTCACCATCCCTTGCATTCTGTCCAACAGCAAGTTTCCTGTTTTTAATTTGCATCGAGGCCACGAAGCAATGGCCCTTTGCAAGAGCTTTGGTCTAAGGACCGCCGTGTAAAGCCATAAGATTATCCTAGGTTTTAATCCCCAGGTAGTCCCAAAAGCTCTTCTGCAAGCCCAGAAAGCAGTAGTAAAGCTCGCTTTCTTACTATCTACATGTTTCCTCCAGTTCAGCTTCGAGTCAAAAATCACTCCTAGGTACTTTGCCTCATGAGACAAAGTGAGTGTTTTTCCGAATAACCTAATGGGACCCATTTTTTAACCTTATATTTTGTGGTGAAATTGACTAGTACTGTCTTTTCAGGATTTACGGACAGTTCAACTTCCTTACACCAAACCTCCACTAGGCCTAATGCAAAATTCATTAGGCCTGCTATTGTGCTCTCGTCCTGCCCTGTAATCAGAATCAAGACGACGTCCGCATACGCCTGAGCGTATATACCTGCTTCATTTAGCCTTACTAGTAGTTTGTTCATGACGAGGGACCACTCGGTGGGCGAGAGGACTCCTCCTTGTGGACAACCCCTCCATACCCGCCCCCCACCCCCTCCTCTCAGATCCACACTGTGCCTGAACTACTCTCCCAACTAGTGAGTTATGCAGCCATCTTAATAGGGACTTGGGAATGCCATGTCTCTCTGCACCTCGGTATATGCTGCTACTGTAGTGAAATTAAAGACACCTTCCACGTCTAGAAAAGCAGCTAATACCATACCTTTATTTTTCATCCCCTTTTTAATTCTAGTGGTAGCCTCGTCAAGTGCGGAGTCCACCGATCTGCTCTCCCTGTACGCGTGTTGCGCAGCGTGCAGAGGATAAGTCGTCAGTGCCCCTTCCTTGATTTCCCGATCCACCAGTCTCTCCAGTGTCTTAAGCATAAAAGACGTAAGGCTAATCGGTCTGAAGTGCTTTACGCTCTCATGCGCCTGTTTTCCGGGCTTAGGTATGAAAATAACCTTGGCCTTCTTCCATTCGTTCGGTGTGTATCCAAACGCCAGACAAGCCTTGTAGGCTGTACTCAGTGGTTCCAACAGTGGGTCCACGCCGTTTTGAAACAGGACCGGGAACATATCGTCGGCTCCCGCTGCTTTATAGGATTCGAATGAGTCAATGACCCATCTAATCTTATTGCTTGTTATGATCCGATTCGCCAGTTTCCAGTCTTGTTTGAGGAACTCCTCCGGAGGTTGTTCCGGCGGATCCAGAGAGTTTAGTCCCGGAAAGTGAGCCATCAGAAGACACTCGAAGGCCTCCCCATTGTCAGATGCCCACTCTCCTGAGGATTTTCTAATTTGGTACTGAGCGCTCCCGGTCGGCCTGGCTAAGATTCTGTTCAGCCTAGCCGTTTCCGGGATGCTGTTGAGTTCTTCACAGTAGCGCTTCCAGCCTTCATTTTTGGCTACCCCAAGAGCCTTTTTGTACTCTCGTTTGCTTTTTTTATAAGCCAGTAGCTCCCTAGAGCCTTTTCTCTTTTTCCATCTGTTGAATAGCTTACCTACCTCCTTGCGCAGGGCTCCCAATCTAGGATTCCACCAGAGTATTATTTTGCCCCGTCTGCGCTTCGTTGGTCTGCAGCTATCCTCAAATGCACTTATTATGGCTGATTGTAACTGCCACAGTACCTTTCAATCTTCTCAATATTCTCCAGCCTACCTGTTTTGTCCGGGAGTCTCTTCCTTTGACGACTGCAGTACAAGTCCCAGTTTGTCTTTCTGGGATTTTTTCTCGCCTGTTCATCCTTGGTCAAATTGCCCAGCTCGAAGCGGATCTGCTCGTGGTCGGACATGGAGACCTCATCCGATACTCTCCATTCCCGTACCTTCGGGAAGATGCCACTCGTTGCTAGTGTAATATCAATGACCTCCTCTTTCCTGCTGTTTCTGAACGTTGGAACTCTGCCTCTATTGAGAATATCAAGCTCCGTCGTGCAGGGATACTCCAGGAGCCTCTCACCTCGGTCGTTGCAGTTTGAGCTGCCCCAGACGAGATGATGCGCGTTAGCGTCGCACCCTACTATGACCTCTCTGTCTCTGTTGTGGCAGTCCTCAATAAGCGGTCGTTAGTGGTGAGGAATTTGGCGGTTGACGCGAAGCGTTACGGGTAGGTGCGGACACACACGCGGGAAGATTTCATGCACGCGATATACAGCACACTCGCAAAAGTGTAGCACACTTAATTTGAATAGAGCGGCTTTTTAAGTGAATTTGAGTGAGTGCTTATTTGAGAGGTTCTGCCCTATTCCCTTAAGTGTTGTGTTTTAGAAGCGCGTTTTTCAGCGATCACGGGTCGGCGGTTAGCCCCAGTAGCAGCCGTAGCGGAAAAGTAGTAGAGCAGAGTTTTGCCTCAGTCGCCGAGGTCATCCCCGGACTCGGTGCGTCAACGACCACCCTTGAGTCTGAGCCAGCCAGACAAACGGACCCAAGGCGGTGCATAAGCACCTAGCGCCCTTAATACAGTTGTGAGTTGGTGTTTGGTTTTCCGCCTGCGATGAGGTTTGGGTTTTTGGTGTGGTAGTGTAGGTAAATTAAGCGAAGTGAGTACAGACCGTTAGCGCGCTCCGCTCAACTCATTACGAGGACCGCCAGGAGGCAGCACCTTCCGGGCGCTGGGCCCTGCCGATGAGCGCTTGCCGCAGCGCTAACGTCGGCACTAGCCTCACCTCTGACTCTCTTCTCGAACGAACGCCGCACCGATCACATCACAAGCCGGCTCGATCCAGCTTTTTTCCTGCTCATCGCTCTTTATTCATACTCATCGCTTTTTGCTGTTCCTGCTCAACCCTGCTTATCAAGGCTCATCTACTACAGGCTACACTGCTCATCAGGATTTCTCTTCAGCATCACTCAGGCAAGTATCCCGCTCAGTCACAGCTCGTGCCACGTGGCACTTTAAGGTTACCTCAGGTACAAGCGGACTCGCTCGAGAGCTTTCTCATTGTATTCTCAAATAAACGCTCATTCAATTAATTCAACGTGTACCGGCTCAGTGTAATTTCCCATGATCCAATTTCCATCCAAGCAATTTCTCAAACATTTGGTCCTTCGAGCCGGATCGGAAATTTACACTGAGCACATGTGTGCGAACCGAATTTAATTGAAGTGATTATCTCAGATCATTGCGCCCGCTCGTCGCTGCTTTGCTCATTGCTCCCGCTTCTCGCTGCATTACTCATCGCTGCTACTCATCGCTGCTTCGCTCTTCGCTGCCTTGCTGGTCGCTGTTTGCTCATCGCTGTATTTGCCAATTCATCCCATTCAAAATGGCCGACCAAATTAAGGATATCCGAGCAAGCTGGTGATATGATGATGGTGCGCATCGCATCACAACGGCTCGACCCCTCAATAAAGGACGCCTGGGAAAATTCCATCAGCACGTCTCGAGATGTCCCTTCATCAAAGCAGCTCGAAACATTTCACAAGGCAAGAGCTCGCACTCTCGAGGCACTGGAGCGAGATGCCGCCAAGAAGAAGACTCAGGCTCCCGTACGGTCCACTCCAACAAGACGATCAGCTCACACAGGCTCAGCACCAGTTCAGCTCACTTCTGACCAACAGTCAGCTCTCCAGTTTACGTCAGCACAACCCGTGGCCTCCAGGACTGCAACTTACAGCCAGGGTAACACTGCGCATGCCTGTGACTATTGTGGTCACGATCATTTCATTGTCTCCTGTCCGCATTATCGTGGCTTGACGCTGGAGTTGCGACGTGAGATTGTGGAGGACAAGAAACTCTTCTTTAATTGTCTAGGACGCCATCGAGTACGTGTTTGTCGCAGTAACGCTCGTTGCAAGGTGTGCGATCAACAGCACCACACCATTCTTCACTCCCCTAAGACATCTCAACCCAAGCAACCAGCTCAGGATGATTCAACGCTCACATCGTCAACCTCATCCAAGTCGCATTGAGGAGTTGGTGCAGTTGTCTACTCATCTGTCAGCTCTACAGGTTTATCTCGCTCACCAGTCTGCTCATCGCTCAGCGTCGATCAAGAGTCACCTCACGTCGCCCCAAATATGTCAACTCTCCTAGGCACGGCTTTAGCTCATGTCAAGACTCAAGTACACGCTCATACGATTCGTATGCTCATCGACTCAGGATCCAAGTTGTCCTTTATTTGTGAACATCTCGTTCAACAGCTCAACCTGCCACGCCAGGCGTCGTCGATTGTCATCAACGGCATTGGAGGTGCAAGGGCAACTCACACACTTGGATCTGTAAGACTCACGCTTTACTCAAGACACACACCCGAGGCAGTGACTATTGAGACTCATGTTCTTCGAGCGGTCTCCTCAATAGTGCCATCCAGCAAGATTACCGTTCTCAATTGGCCGCACCTGCATAACTTGCAACTTGCTGATGAGCAATATTTTCTGCCTCGCCCAGTGGAGCTTATTATTGGAGCAGACTACTACGGACCTATCATCAACCCTGGAATCATTTAAGATCATCCAGGAGCTCCAAACGCTCAGTCATCAATGTTTGGCTGGCTCATACTGTGTCCAGCTAACGCATCATCTATCAGCTCAGCCACAGCTCATTATGATTCTATTCATCAGGATGATCTTCAAGACTTGCTCAAACAATTCTGGGTGCAAGAAGAGCTTCCTCAAGATGCTGAATCCCTTCTAAGTCCGAGGAGGAGGAATGTGAAGCTTACTTCCGCTCAAAGCACTCCAGAGATGCAACAGAAAGATACATTGTGCGCATCCCTCTCAAGGACTCACCAATGAAACTCGGCAGCTCACGTGCCACCGCATCTAAGTGCCTAGCCAGAATAAACAAACGAATTGCTCAAAATGCTCAATTTGGACAACTCTACACGAAGTTCATGGAGGAATACCTCGAAATGAGACACATGAAACAGGTAGATTCAGCTTCAGGCCACTCAGTCAATTTCTCTCCGTATTATTTGCCGCATCATGGTGTCCTCAAACCAGACAGCAACTCCACCAAACTTCGTGTTGTATTCAACGGTTCAAACACAACTTCATCTGGCAAGTCACTGAATGATCTCATGCACACGGGTGCAAATCTCCTGCTCAACATCGTGGATGTACTCACATGGATACGCCACTTCCACCATCTTTTCGCTACGGATATCGTCAAGATGTATCGCCAAGTAAAGGTGCATCCTGATGACTGGGATCTGCAGAGAATCCTTTGGTTCAATGACACTCATCAGGAAGTGGCCTTCCAGCTCACTACTGTCACATATGGCACCAAGGCAGCTCCATTCCTCGCTACCAGAGCACTCCTTCAACTAGTTGACGATGAAGGACATAAATATCCACTCGCCATCCCGTCCTTGCAGAAAGGAAGATATGTTGATGACATATTTGGAGGAGCTGATACCACTCAACAACTTGAGGAAATTGCTCATCAGGTGACTCAGCTTTGCCATGCGGGCGGTTTTCCACTCTTCAAATGGCACAGTAATCATCCAGAGTTGCTCTCTACTACCTCATCTGAAAGCTCAGCGCTCACCTTAGACGACTGCGCAACCTCTCTTCTCGGAATGAAATGGCTCCCTCAAGAAGACTGCTTCACCTTCACTTCTAAGTTCAAGGCTCAGTCAGGACAGCTCACCAAAAGATCTATTCTCTCAGAAGTCGCTCAGATCTTTGATCCACTGGGTCTAGTAGCTCCAGTGATCATAAACGCCAAGATCCTGCTTCAGGAGCTTTGGCTTCTCAAGCTTGGCTGGGACGATCCACTTCCTGCCAAGGTGTGCTCAAAATGGCTCAGCATCAGAGGAGAACTCACACTACTGGCCAGTATCTCTATTCCTCGGTGGTTTGGCACTTGGAGCTTCTCCACCATCGAATTACACGGCTTCGCTGATGCTTCTCAAGACGCAATGGCAGCAGTGATTTATCTTGCCGTCAACTCACCGTCCGCAGGCTCAATGACGTCATTGATTTGCTCGAAAACCAAGGTAGCTCCACTTAAACAGCTAACCATCCCTCGGATAGAACTCACCGCAGCGCTGCTACTCGCCAAGCTCATCAAGAAGACAAAGGAGTCTCTTCAGGTCAAAATCGACCATACTCATCTGTGGACGGACTCTCAAGTAACACTCATGTGGATCAATTCACCTGCAAGCCGTTGGAAGGGCTATGTCAGAAACAGAGTTACCCAAATTCAGGAATTATGTGCACTTAACACCACTTGGCGACATGTTCCTGGCACGGGAAATCCAGCAGATTGTGGCTCAAGAGGCATCACCACATCTCAACTCAAATCTCACCCACTTTGGTGGACCGGTCCAATTTGGATGCAGCTTGATCCAGTAACTTGGCCAACTCAACCGTGTACTGCTCAGGTCAACATTGACGCAGAAGCAAGATCTGGCGTTACACTGCTGTCCATGGCTCACCACAACGCATATCATTGGGACTTGATACTCAGGTACTCAACTCTCAACAGATTATTAAAGGTTACCTCATTGCTTTTTAGAATCAAGAACGTGCTCAAACGCCAGACCAAACCCTCGTCATTGTACACCGCTCAATCTATGAACAATGCACTGCTCTTCTGGATCAAGGCAACTCAGACAGCTTACTTCACTCCAGAACTCAAGCTTCTCACCAAAGGTTGTGACGTGGCAAAACCCGCGGATGCTTCCCCAGGTTCCCCAAAGCCCTGTCTACAAATTGGCACTTTTCTGCCGGCCTCGATTTATTTATTCGAACGCGCGCGGGTAATTCGCGACGTCGTTGGGCGCCAGGCAATGAATGCCGACCAGCAGAAAAAGTCTTCCTCGTCGCTTCCAATCCTTCCTCCGGGCTGCTCAGTAGTAGGCGTGGGTGGACGCGCGATGGCCCTTAGGTAGCTGGCGCGATTGGGGAAGACGCCGCGATGAACGGACAACTCGATCTCGCGAAAGAAACACTCCGAACAACAATTAAACTCCAGAACACTCTTTATTTTGAGTTGTAAAAATACAACTGTGTAGTGTACCTAACACGCGGCACGATACACGCAAGCACACGATTTATCCCGATCTGTTACTGTATACGCGGTCGCCTGACTCCGAATTCACGGTAGCACGCGGCACTCCTCGCCCGAAACACCACTCACCGCTTTTCCTTGGCTGTCGCTCGTCCAACGGCCGTTTCTCCAGTCCACTCACCGCGTCAATGGATCCGCTTGTCGTCCACAACTTCCGACACGATTCGACTACAAATTCCTCGATATAACGGCTCAAATATAAAACAAGACTGGCTCCTAGGCTGTCCGGGCAACGAGTGAACGACTGAAAATGGCTAACTACACTCGGCCCTCCGCGTCTCTCTCGTTCTCTCTCACACTCGCGGCATTTAATGATCTCATCTCTTTCTACGACTAATTAATCATAAAGAGCGCGAGGTGTCGCGTCGACCCTTCTTCTTCCGGTCAATTTGGCGATCTGGCCGATAAAGGAGGTCGACGCGTGCGCCCTCTATGTCGCGGCGCGCTGTCCCAGTCCCGTTAGTCGGGACTGAAATGGTGGCGGCTCGCGTGACGTCACCGCCACCCACGCGCTGTGCGAGATCGGCAGGCCATCTATAAAAAGATGTGCCAGTCCCGGGTCCATAATACGGCCCTGGCTTGCCTTCCCGCTCGCGAACATTCACGCCGCGCGCTCCTTCTCTCTCGCACTCGTGGCTCGAGAGCGCCGCCTGCCGACACGAGGCGCTCCCTACTACCGCGCTCTCGCCGTCTCTCTCGCTCTCGCCGTCTCTCTCGCTCTCGCCTGACAGCCACGTGCGCGGTGGCTCGCCTCGACACCGGTGTTTCGCCGACTCCTCGCGTCTCGCTCGATTTGTGTGTGTAGTGTAGGTGTTGTGTGTGTGTCTTCGCCGTCGCCGCGGCTCTTCTGCGTCGCTGGCGTCGTCGTCGTCGTTGTGCGCGGTCTCTCTCTCTCTCTCGTCGTTTACGGCCGTCGTCTGCCGGGGCTAACCTCCTGGCCGAGCCCTCCTCCCGTGCTCTCGCTCGTTCGCCGCTGCTTGGAGGCCGCCTCGAAGAAGCTGGTGTTCCCGCCTCCTCGGCTTACGTCAGCTTCTCTCCGCCGACTGTCGTCCGGGCCGATCAGCTGTCGTCTGCTGCTCTCTCTCTGCGTCTGGTGATAGGTAGTGCTGTCGTGTGCGGGAGTGCCGGCGTACCTCAAAAGGGACGTCGCGACGTAAGTGTTTATTCAAGAAAAATAATCGCGGCGTGCTTGCGTGTTCGCTCGGCGTGGCCTCGTTACCCGGAGTCGACAAGCGCAAATGAAATATCCGTCACAAGGTTCTACGCTGCCAACTGGACACGCTCTCACACGCCTGACTGCATTCATCGACCCAGAAGGAATTCTCCGAGTTGGTGGACGGCTCGAAAAGTCAGCTCTCAGCTTAGATGAAAAGCACCCTGCGATTTTGCCTCGTCATTCTCATCTCACGACTCTACTCATCAATGCAGCTCATCGCTCAACGCTACATGGAGGAACTCAACTGACGCTCGCAAGACTTCGACAGAACTGTTGGATACTTGGAGGGAGAGCGCCAGTAAAAGCGTTTATCTTACGTTGTGTCTCATGTGCCCGACAACGTGCTGTAAGAGTTCAGCAGCTCATGGGACAACTTCCACTCTCACGTGTCACTCCAGCTCGAGCATTCTTGCACACTGGAGTTGACTACGCTGGTCCAGTGACCATCAAGACTTGGAAAGGACGCGGCTGCAAGACTGACAAAGGCTGGATTTGTGTCTTTGTATGCCTCGCCACATCAGCTGCTCATATTGAAGTCGTAACTGATTACTCATCTGACTGCTTTCTCGCTGCTTTTAGACGATTTGTCTCACGCAGGGGAGTAGTTCAGGCCATGTTCTCAGACTGCGGTACAACCTTTCAAGGCGCCGACGCTCAACTTGAACAGCTCTTTAATCAAGCATCTCAAGAACATCAGGACGTTTCATCCACTTTGGCAGCTCAAGGAACGACGTGGAAGTTCATCCCTCCTGCCGCTCCTCACATGGGTGGAAAATGGGAAGCGCTCGTGAAATCCATTAAATTTCACTTGCGACGCACTATCGGCGGTACACTGCTCACGTACGAAGAACTTACAACTCTTCTTACGCAGGTGGAGGCAATTCTCAACTCACGCCCACTCGAACCTCTCAGCGACGATCCTGAAGATGTCTCAGCGCTCACCCCAGGACATTTTCTCATCGGAACAGCTCTAAACAGTATTCCTGAACCATCGCTCTTAGAATTAAACTCATTGCGGCTTTCACGATGGCAGCTCATTCAACAGAGATTACAGACCTTTTGGAAACAGTGGTCTGCACATTATCTACAAAGGCAACAGGCAATCTCCAAGTGGCATCACCCATCACATGTAATTCAAGTTGGAACTTTGGCGCTGCTCATGGACGAAAGGTCTCCTCCATCACGTTGGCCTCTCGTGCGCGTCACGCAAATCATCCCTGGGAAAGATGGGCTCACGCGGGTGGTAACACTCAAGACTGCCACCATGACTATCACTCGACCAATTAACAAGTTGGTGCCTTTGCCAGTTCCTCTCACAAGCAAGGATTTATTTTGACTCATCGCAAGCTGGCTTTACGACCCAGTTTGCAACCCAGCTTCATCTCAGCAGCTGTTTGGCCTTACAACCCAGACAGTCCTCCTCATCAGTCTTTACTCATCGCAAGTTGGCTTTACGACCCAGTTTGCAACCCAGCTTCATCTCAGCAGCTGTTTGGCCTTACAACCCAGACAGTCCTCCTCATCCGTTCTGACTCATCATAGATGGATTTACGATCCAGCTGTTCCTCGTCTTCTCATCACACTTGGCCTTTAGCCTAAAGTTATCATCGCTCAAGAATTTTGATCACCAAGGACGTTGGTGATGCGGGCGGAATGTTCGCGATTTGTAATTTAAACACGCGCGCTCCGCTCAACTCATTACGAGGGCCGCCAGGAGGCAGCACCTTCCGGGCGCTGGGCCCTGCCGATGAGCGCTTGCCGTAGCGCTTACGTCGGCACTAGCCTCACCTCTGACTCTCTTCTCAACCGAACGCCGCACCGATCACATCACAAGCCCGCTCGATCCAGCTTTTTTCCTGCTCATCGCTTTTTATTCATACTCATCGCTTTTTGCTGTTTCTGCTCAACCCTGCTTATCAAGGCTCATCTACTACAGGCTACACCGCTCATCAGGATTTCTCTTCAGCATCACTCAGACAAGTATCCCGCTCAGTCACAGCTCGTGCCACGTGGCACTTTAAGGTTACCTCAGGTACAAGCGGACTCGCTCGAGAGCTTTCTCATTGTATTCTCAAATAAACGCTCATTCAATTAATTCAACGTGTACCGGCTCAGTGTAATTTCCCATGATCCAATTTCCATCCAAGCAGTTTCTCAAACACCTCGATATCACTATAGGTGTGAAGTAGCGTATTCAAATGTGGGAAGAAAATGTCAGGGTTTAAATATAACCGCTCTTTCAGTCGCTTGGCAATCCCAGCTGGCTGCTGCGGCTTTCTCTCTTGCTCTCTATAGTAACCTCGGACGGCAGACAGTAGTTTCATCGTTTACGTCATTGGAACAATCGTATGGCCTAGTATTACAGTTCCGTCTGCTGTCCTCGTCTCTGTTGTTGTATCTTCCCTAGGGTGGCACCTGCTTGGTTATGCATCACTGCTCTCAGCAGTCCCGAATTCCCAAAGACACTAAAAACCTCATCCAATTGTTTTCAAGTGGTAAACACTGACTGATTATTTTCTGTAGTGGCAGAGTTTTTCTCTATTGAAGAATCGGTACCTCCTCTGGCAGAGGTACTACATGATACGGACTCGTTACGATTTACCCCGAGATTCCTCCCTACTGGAATTTTATATTCTTCTCAATCCCCTCCAATAATGTTCGAGAATGCTTCTACAGCCATGTCTATTATATTTTTGGGAAATTTTGTTCATTTCGTGTGCTTCGCGTAACCCCTTTCTGTCCCTAATTCCATTTTACGTTGCACATGGAATTACATTTTGTTAATCAAAAAAGATGAAAGTAGTTATTATAAAAATATTGTGTCACCTTACAGGCTCTTTGTTACCTTATCGGTTCGACATCCGTTAATTTAATTCTTTACCCAGACGGCAAAATCTGTTCCGAAAGAGTTCTTTTTGTGTTCGTCTACCGGAGCATGAACTCTTCACAGTAATCGGCATCAGTTTCAAAAGAATAATAAAAACATACCACAAGAGTACGTGCTATGTCCGATATTTTGATCATTAAGAATTCTTAAACAGTTCTTTACGATTCTTATTTTTAATTAAAAATGAATTCGGCAAAAGTTTGTAATGAGCTCAATATGGATTCATTATGAGTTCATCTGCTACGTGTTATAATGTTGTGTCTTGTTATTGCCCGCTTTAAGTTAATTAAATGAGGCCTTTATAAAATCCACGACACTACAATCTTTGAGTCGCACGCGACCCAAGCCAGATAGCCATTTAATATAAGAATATTATTAAGACGACGGGCAAAATGTAAACGGTGAACATAGTGAGAAAGTAACAGAACAAAAAATGCTTTATTTAAAAACTGGTTGAAACTCAGCTTGGCTGCTCCATTGTGTAGATTCGTGAGGTCACCGAACAAATAAGATTAAGAATACGAGACAATTACTCCTGGGCACGACCCAGTGTACCGCCGCAACTTCCCCAAAACCTCCTCCTTTATCCCCGGCGTGGCTGGCTCACAGCAGGATCCCTCCCAGAACACACAAGCAAGAAGAACAATATAAATTACTAATCCTACAAGGCCCGTACCGTAAATTTAATCAAAGTAATTGTTAATGATAAAACTCATCAAAAGTCTCGGCAACTCTACGCGACGTCAGCACGCCTGAGGATCCTCCGGACGCCAAGCAGTGGAGCCTGAACCCTTAGGCTCTTCATGCCCATAACCCGCTCGCACTCACACATGCACTCAGCCTTCTGCGCTCCAGCCGACCTTTTCTCCTTTATCTCTTTCTTTCTCATAGTATTATAGTATTCTTTAAAAATTCGGAATCAAATCTTTTAGTTTATAAAAGTCCGATTAATCAGATAACAGTGATCAATCCTTATTTTTAATTAAAAATGAACTCGATAAGAGTATTCTTGAAAAATTCTGAATCAAGTCTTTTTCAAGGCCATCAGATCCGGGTGATGAATTTACCTCAAATTGGTTGTGGTGTCTTTATCTTAGTAAGACCGATGTAGTCAATTTAAAAGCAATGCTTTTTCTCTTACTAGCTAGTTTCCTATAATAAAATTATATTATTTGTATGCGCTGAAACTACTTAATACACAATCTATATCGATTTTCACACTAATAATCTAAAAAAATTTATTTTCCATATCACTTACCAAAGGTCGAGTTCCAAAAAGTGCAATAAAAAGATTTTGGTTGAAAATTAATATAGATTGTGTATTACGTCATTTAAATGCATATAAATAATATAATTTTATTATAGAAAAAGCCTTGTTTTGAAATTGGCTACTTCAGTCACACTAGGGTAAATAGGAGTCGCAGCCAAAATTAACGTATAATATTTCAGGAATGAGAGAGCATTAGGTTCTGAAACTCTACATAGTTCATTGTTGAGCAATTAAGAGTCACCACAACCAACTCTTCATGAATCCTTTCTTACTTAAAATAGTGTACTGAAATTAGCGTTCTTGTAGAATTCGTAATACTCATTAGAAAGTATACTATACAAGTACTATATGAACTCATCCTGATCTGTTAACGAATTACGGTTAGCAAGAATATATTCATAAATAAATGTTATGAGAGTTCCAAAAGTATACTTATAGTACACTTTACGAACAATTCGTAGTATTTGTAGATGTTGCACAAAAGAAGTCATTAAGTATACTTTATGTACTCTGCATATGAGTACATACAGATCTCATTTATTATTCTCCATGAATACATTTTCAAAGAGAGAGAGATTCTTTATGAATTATACTATTAGTCTATATAAGTATAAAACGGATATACCCTGAGCACTTCAAGAATTTTATGTGATTAGTTTTCGATCAAAATATAAACGGAAAAATCGTAGTTAATTAATTCTTAAAGAATACAGTGTATTCATTAAGAACTCTTTTATAATTCTTAGAAAAGAGTTCTAATAGAATCCTTTTCAAGAATTTTTAAACTATTCAAACCGATTACCTTTGCCGTCTGGGTTATATATCTAAGAGAATTTGGTACGTCGTAAAAATTATTATAACATTCTTATCTTATTTATTTCTATTTTGAATTTAAAATGAATGAATTTTATAAAAAATGTTAATATGTTTAACATTAAAATCTGGTTTTATTTGATTTACCAAGGCGTGAACATCTGAATTATACACCAGATTGCTCTTTTTATCTTTACAATTCTGCAGACATTCAGAAATATTTTTGGAATAGTTTTTAAAGCATCTATCGCATCTCAAAAATTTCAACGGTATTTAAAATTTTATGTTTTCAGCTGGAAAATGCGGTGCCGTACAAATTTATATAATCTATTTTAACGGAGTTATCATCATTCTAGTAAAAAATTGATTGTTTCTTCATTTCCAAGTATCTCAAAAAAAAGTAAAGATAGAAACAAATTCTAAAAAAAAGCATGTCTTCTGAAGTGATAAAAATAAATTTAAAGTGAAATAAAGTTCCTGAAAAAAATTTTTTTTTCAGTTTTATGGATTCCAAAAAAACAAAATTTATTATTTTGGGGAAAGAATATATTAGTTACATTGAAATATCATAATAGAAATTATTTATTAATAAGCAACAATAAAGCAAAAATATGTAAAATTATTTTTGTAAATAATTAAACAAAAATATCAAGAATAGCATTTTTATATAGTTTTACATATTTTGCTAAAGCTTTTGCTTCACAGAAAAGAACGCCGTCGAATTTAGAAGCTGCGATAATTTTTCGCAATAATATAAAACTTTCTTTCTTCCCAGATTTTTGCCGACGGGTGGCAAAAACATGTGAAGGGGAGTGTATATCCTTTAAAAATAAAAAAAACGTTACAAGCGTAAAAAGGAGTAAATAGTTTTTACAAATACAATTTATAGTTTGAAAATTCTGTGGCTTTAAAAGCTACCAGGTCTATTTGTTCTATAGATTTTTCCTATTTGTCATAAATATTCTAAGACAATATTACTTTTCAAACGCTAGATCGTGTAGAATTAAAAAGTTATAGAAAGTATAATTATTTAAATAGATATTTTACAATGTTCAAAACTTTAAAATTGATGCAATCAAAGAAATTTAAATAAATCTAAGTAATTTTTGAAGGTCTAAATTGTTGTGTGGACCTCTATTAATTTTATGTATTCTTTCAGACTATAATGTTCTTGAACCCTTATTAATGTAATTAATAAATTCTACATCTTAAGTCAATATATTTATTGTTTCTTTGGAAGTAAAAGAAATATTCTTTTCTACTTACAAATTTACTTTTTGTATACTTACTAGTTAATACTTTTCGATTTTTTTAAGTTACTGTTATGAATGTAAAAAATCAACCTTTTGCACAAAATGCATATGCGCTGTTTAGTTTTACTACACTTTGAAGTGTTGACAATGATCGATTTTCAAGCGTATGATATAGTTCAAACTGTACTATACAGGAAGAAATATTCCTCTTAATGCTGTAGTAGCCGAAACTGTAATTGAAATAACTTTCGATATAATAAGTACCTATATGAAATGATATGTAACAGTTGTTGATTTAGTTGATACTACTATTGCAAATATAGAAATTCTCGTATATTTTTTAAAAGCCTAGTTAATTCTACATCTCATACTAATTTTTATTAATGAAATAATTTGTTAACAAAACATGCAATCTCAAGAAATTTACCAAACTGCAGAACAGTTTTTATTGTTTTTTTATTCGACATGTACTGATTTTTGTTGTATTTGTAACTCCATATATTTTTTCTTAAAATACATCAATTCCAACAATTAAAACATAAAATTATATTTATTAAAAAGCTTCATAATTTCATGTTTATTTACATGATATATTATCATTAATATTAAATATTTAATCATCTATTTCAAGATTGAAGTTTATAGATATAAAAAAAGAGCAATTATCAAAATTTATCTGAACGAACTATATATATATATACTAGGGGGGGTCCCCCCCTACTCACTCCGCTAGTCCACCCCCCATTTTGCGATACAGGCGAATTCTAGAAAATAATTGTTGCATTTTTCTCATTTTTTTACCTGTATAGATATGAAACTTCATTTACCCATTGTTTTAGCGATATTATTGAATAGATTTATTTTTTCAGTCAAATTCCAGAAGATAATTTTTTATAACCATTATTTTATTTTAAAACTATTATTTCAATTTAAAATTTTCAGTAACACGATAATTGCGTCATTTTTTAATTTTATTTACTAAATGCTCATTACTATCGTTTTCTGCTATGTCAATGATTAAATATTTCATAGACTGTATCGTTATACGATTTTGAAGTTAAAATTACACTTTCATAAAAATGTCAATTTTTCATATCTTTAAGTATCCAAAAATTTCATCTATAATATTTTCGTTTGTATAATTGATTTTGGGATTTTTGTTACTTTACTTTATCGATCATAGTTTGATAAAAAATTGCCATTGGCTACATTTAATAACCAAAATTTCAATTCGATATCATTTTCCGAAATTATTTTATTTTTCTTTAATAACGTACATTTAAAATTTTGTTGCAGTATACCTATTTTTTATAATTCCCACTAACTCTCAGAAATTCGATTCCCAGACGGAACAATTAGTAACATACGTCGAAAATCTCTTGATGCAAGAACTTCTTTTGCTCCAAATATTTCATTATAATCAGATAAATCAATTAAACATTTTTCTACAGCATTTAAAATGTCTTTATAATTTTTATTATTATGTAACGTGGTAATCGTAACGTTACACATCTCTGCATATTAGTTAGTATATGAGCGCCGGAGACGCAGCGCACGGCCAATAGCCGCGTTCATTACGCTAGGCGAGAGAGGCGCGACGCGACGGCAACACAGCCGAAACCCGAAGCCCCCCGCGAACGCGTAAGTGGGGGAAAAACCGCGAGTTAGAAAACCAGCGCGCGGGAGAGAATCACTCTCTCCGCCCGACGACCCTTGACGTGTAAAGACTGACCCAAGGGACGAGACGAAGCCGCGACGACATCACCACGTGGCCGGCGCGACTTCTCAATCAGAAACCACATCGGAGCGACGACCTTGCCCCGCTGCCCAGCAGACGAGCAACGTCCACCTGGACACAGCGGCCGACACAGAGCCGGGGACTGGCGCCCGTTATCAGCCCGAAGACATCGAGAGCCGGACATCGCAGCGACGGAGAAGACGCGAGCGTTGCCTAAGTATCGTTTAGTATTCTCTCTCTCGTCCGCGATAGGTTCGGCGAGCGCGCCGTTAGAGCAGGCGCGATTCAGACTAAAGAGCCGCGACCGAGAGTCGCCCATTGTAAATAATAAGAACTAAATAAACTAGCTTAATTGTTACCAAATCTTTCAATCATTCGAAGTTGCCCCGATTACCTCACGGCCCGCTCCCTCGAGTTAGCTCGGCTCGCGGATACCCGTGATTTGTTCGTAAGTGAATTGGCGCAGGGAGGCTTAGGGGCAAGAGAGCACGAGACTCCAAAAGAATTAGAGCCGCGGACCCGAGTCATTTCGCATACGTGACAATGGCGCCCAACTAAAAGTATCGTAGTGATACAGGGGAGAAAATTAATTCGAATTTCGATAACGCCATACGTGACAATGGCGCCCAACTAAAAGTATCGTAGTGATACAGGGGAGAAGATTAATCTGAATTTAGATAACGCCATACGTGACAATTATATACGTGGCAATTAGAAATCGAATTAAATAAGATCCGTCTTTCTCGGCTTAGTGAAAATTTCTACAAGTAAATTAATATAATTTTTTAAATTAATACAAAAAAAAATCTTTTAGTCCAAAATTGTTTTAGTGAAAATTAGTAAATTCTTTTCTCAGTTAAAGGTCAAACGGACCACAAATAGAAACAAAGCTATAGCCGCAGAAGGCTCCCCAACAAAGATAACTTAAGCATTTCCAAATGTCGTGTATAAACAGAAGTGAACATTTTCGACTAATTCTAACAGCCGCGCAATAAAGCACAGACTTTAGAATCAGTAGAAAATAAATTTAATTATAATTCAATTTGAGATTTTAATTTAAAGAAATATCACGTCATAATTTTTTAATTAATACAAGTGAATTCACAACCTGTTTAGATAACTTTATTTGGAAAAATTTGTAAAAATCACTAAGTAAATTTATTTCGAACAAATTTAATTGAAATTAAGAATAAATATTGATAAATTGGAAATCTTAAGATAATCTTATTCCCGTATTAGCAAGTTTGGTAACATTATTGTTAGGTAATTAGAAGCGAAAATATTAGCGAAGGGTAAGAGGCGAGCTTACGACCTTCAGCGAAATTTAATAACAAGCCGCTCAATGCGAGCTATATATATGTAAACTGACGACAATATTCCCCGAATATAAAATCTCGATAATTTCATATTTAATGATATAAAATATTTTTTAATATTTAAAACAAAATAATAATTTATTTATCAACTAAATTTTTAAACAATCTCTCTTTTATGCATTTTCGTTTAAACTAAATATAAATCAGCATTGCATTATAATTAGGTGCAAAATAATTAGAAGAGAATATTAGATACAAAAACTAGATAATATTTCAGCAATTCAACAATATCAACGTATCAAGAAAATTATTTTTATCAAGAATCTCTCAGCAGAAGAAGATTATTTTTTTCTGATTACAGGAAAATTATTTTTTCTCTTTCCCCATTTTCTTCTCGAAAATTTTTTGCCCTTTAACAGGAAGATTAAATAGGTTAGCAATGACTGCAAAAGTAGCTTACTGGATTGAACAAAGAATTGCACCAGAAAATGAAGAATTTTTTACAACAGCTTTGAAGACATTAGAACTTATGGACACAGGATCATTATCAGAAAAGGCAGACCGTCTACAACGAGCCATTTTGGATGAATCAACGAAAGAAGACTTTGATAGAAATGCCAGCCATACAGAGGCAGATAGAAGTAGGAGACAGGCGAAAGTAGCCAAATTCGTAAAAAAAAATATCGAACAAAATGGACTCAGAAAAGAAACGGATCAGACGATAGATGATTCAAAGGTCAATACTTCGAAAAGGAAGGTGCGAACGTCAAGAAGCACAGAGAGGCTGTCACAACAGCTGCAATTGGATTTAACGGAGGAGCACAGTTCTGTGATACCCCGGAGAAGACAATAACAACAATAATCGACAACAGAAGATATGCAATACCAGTAGAGATATTAGCGAAATGTGCAATTGACGATTCAGACATACCTCAATCGGAAGCAACGGAGCAAGCGTTCACCCGGATAGCAAGCGAACAGCCGCCGCAAGGAAGGCCACGAGAAGAATTTTATAGATTTAACAGGATTCACAACGAAAATACAAGAGATATAGGGAAAATTGTCACAACTTGGAAACTTCGATTCAGCGGCGCAACAGACGACGTCGAAGAATTTTTAATCCGGGTCAGAGAGTGCATGTCAGTTACAGGAATTACAAGTCAAGAAATGCTTAGAGCATTACCTCTGATTATGCAGAAAGCAGCCCTCAACCTCTACAGGATTAAAAAGCAAGAGTGGTTGACTTGGCAAAAATTCGAAACAGATCTGCGAAAGCACTATCAGCAGACACCTCCACGCAGACATTTTGTTAGACAAAATTCGGAGAGAAAACAACAGCCCCGATGAGTCTATGCAAGAGTACATCGCTGACATGAATTTTTCAATTTAGAAAACTACCTCTGGATAAACAAGGAACAGAAAGAAGCATAGTACACAGGATATACCTCAACATGCGACTTGAATTTCATCCACTCATTTCCAGACTATGCCGATTTAGATTCAGAAGAATTCACGGAACGAGCAACTATCATAGCTAGAGCATTCGACATCGGAAAAAGCCAAAAGACCTCCAATTAAGGCAGAAGACAAATCGATAAAAAAGACTGAAGAGACTGGCAAAAAGCCGCAGAGATATCTGCTGTGACAGTGGCCGACCTTCGCCGACGTCGAAAA